>JABUIW010000063.1:295640-327825 GCA_013363375.1 Menidia beryllina
ACCACATTTGGCTCCATTTTAGAACACCATGGAATTAGTAGTTTTTAAATTATTAAGCCAAGTAGACACAGTGCAACATGGGGAGGGGGGGGGGGCTCTGCACCACTCCTGTCTGGATGGTGACATCATCAGATGGTGATGCAGCATGTTCAGGAGACACTGCAGCCCCCGGGGACAGACTAAAAAAGGATTCTGTCAGAGCCGTGAACAGACGGGACGGCTTGGCATTGTACTTTGGATGAAACTGACTTTGTCAGTTGTAATTTGGATTAAAAAAATGTTAAAAAAGAAGTTTTCACTTGGCTTTGATTAAAGAGGCACCGGTAGCCAATTCAGGGACAAAAGATTCTGTTGGGATTATGCGTCATTTTCTGTCCCTAATGTAAGAAACGTAGAAGTCCCTGCTCATCTCTACATGCAATTCAGGTTTGAACAACCAGATAAAAACCAGGTTGCAACAGGATTTTAAAAACTTTGGCCAATATCGGCAAATTGGTATTTGCTGGCTGATCTTCAATAACTGTGTGATTGATCCTGAGGCCTGAGGATATGCAAGCCCAGCTAAATAAAAAATAACCTGCATGCCCTTTAGAAATGAAGACAAAACAGGAAAAAAGGGGAAGCGGAGTGAGGAGGGTCCATGAAATCTGTCTAGAATCTACTTCTGTTTTGACAAAAACCCTCTTGGTGTTTCCAGTTAATTTAATCATAGAGAACTACAAAGAACAAACTACCGAGTCTTGTAAACAGTTGGATGAGCGACAGGCCTAAATTTTTGTGCGACCTCTATGACCGTATGAGATTTCTGGTTAGAGACATGTCTGCATGACAGCTGTACTGCTTTGAAAAACAAAGCCAGACAAGTGGAACCAGACTAAATTTGCTCCCCCTCCTTATGCTAACTGAAAGAATTTTAAAAACACTGAAGGAACACCAACTTTTAGCATTCTGCCTGAGGGCTGACCTTGTTTCCAGAGGCATCCTTCCCTTTTCCCTCCTCTGCGACGTGGAAGCGGAGGTTCTCCAGGAGGATGACTGATCCGGCAGCAGGGTTTGCACAGGCAGCTTCAACCTCAGGACCCACGCAGTCCTTCAGGAAGGTGACGTCCCTACAGAGTTCCAGAGAGAGAGAGAATGGTCCAAAATGGGAGATTAGTGAAAGATGGTCACATAAAAGTTCCTTCCATTTCACCCTTTTCTTAACTCATTGACTGGCAGCCATTTTCAGAACAGAGAGTCGCACACTGCCAGAGTTTTTTGAGAATTTTGACTGATTTTTCAAGAGCCACAGAATAGTTTGTGCTGTGACTATGTAAACACCGAACACACCAAAAGAAAGAGTAGACTCTCTTCTATCATCAGGAAAAAAAATGTTGTTTCTACCTTATTCCGTTCTTCGACGTGCGTCTCACCGGCGCCATTTCTCTCATAGCGAACCATTGCGTTTGTTTTTATTTGCTTACAATCTATGCTAATCTCCCATCAAAAGTGGCACAGCTACCTAGAGGGTAAATTTGTTAGTCCATACTCTGTCTAGAAGCCGATATTTACGGAAAAACTTTTGCCGATCGTCCCCCAAGCCACTCGCATTGAAAAACATAAAAGACGTCTATAGACGTCTTTGGCAGCCAATGAGTTAAAAATACACTGCATGGACAGAAAGCTAAACAGAAATTCAGCCCAGCAACTCACTTCCCCAAAAGGGTCTTCAGCTCAGCAGCAACGGGCTCCAAGGAATACTTCTCAGGCACAAAGTTCCCATCAGGACGGCCCAGGTGGCTCATCAGAACCACCGACTTGGCCCCGTGGTCCAGACAGTGCTGGATGGTGGGAACTGCTGCCTTGATCCTGACGAACAATGAAGACAGTTGAGAAAATGCACGCTTCACCACTTAAAGAAAGAAAAACTAAACAAAAACAAAACTTAATGCCGAAGGACTTTTTAAAGAAAAAAAAGCATCTATCAAGGAAATGTGTTCATTGTTCCTGAGCAGGTTTATCTTTACCTCTGGTTGTTTGTGATGTGCTTGTCCTTCATGGGAACATTGAAGTCGACTCTGAAAGAGAATCATTTTTCCATTAAAATAAGCCCGGCTGCACTCCTCTGTTAAAACTGTCCTGAACTGGTGCTGCTAAAGGAAAATAAATCAACACAACTCTTTTATTAAAACTGTCCACTCTGTTAAGCCAAAGAAAAATGCTAAATCCGACTTATTCAACCATCAAATATCAGTTTTCTCTTTGCCTTGTCTTTAGACTACCATCTCATGGTGGGAGCCTCTGACTGTTAAGTGGCTAAATGTCCCACTTTGACTTCAGCTGGCTCTGGTCTGTTTGGGTCTGAGTTAGTGGTGATACGCTTAAACAGCCACACTGTGATGGGAATTTAAATTTTAGTAACTTCAGATGTGTTCTCCTTCAGCAGTGGGCGCTCATAAAAAAGGGGGATTAGGAACTGAAAGTGATAACCAAACAGGCATCCATAGGAAGAGGCCTCCTAAAGGAATCTGTCAAATAATGCCTTCACCAGTTGGATTGCATCCATCTGTGCAATGATGTGCAACGGCATGCTGCATCCATGGTGCTGCTGCCAGTTACATAAGCAGCTCCCTCTCTCTGTCAGCCCCCAGTCTGCACCTGCTGCCACTGTAACAGCGGTCCTGTGTCTTAGCCTAAAACCGCAACGTCAGCAGTTCAGCGGCTCAGCAGCAGCAGGATCCTGAATCTAGCGACACTGGGAACTGAGGCAGCTCTCCATTCTGAGAAGAAATCGGCCCGTAGCTGCTGACTGTGGATCTGTGAAGAGATGTGCTGGCGCTGATTTGGTTTAGGGCAGCTCAGAGCATCTGGAGAGCGCACCAACAGGGCCGGGGCTGCATTTAGTCAAAGGCCGGAGGACCCGTGCCCCTTAGCCAACACAAAACTAAAACCAACAATAATGTTTGAGACTTTATTGGTGTTTGATGTTCCTGGATTTCAGGTCTCTTATGGTAACATTCCTAATTTTTTAGACTGAACCAGCTTCCTGGTTCAGAAAATCTATACATGCTCACCCTCCACGTGATAAGACAAATGATTTCCCAACAGACTCACTGCAAGGCATCGCCGCTAAACATTTACAAAGACCCTGAACGTTGGGTAAAGATGACCTGACGTGGATCCGAATGGACCGAGAGTGAACGTGCGGTCTGCCGTTGCGTCATCAAACTGAGCAAACCCACATGGCCTTCTGACATTTCCACACAGGGTGTGGGTTACCAGTGCTCTTCTACGGACTGAGAGGATCAGTCTGCAGAAGGGCACTTGGAATGTCCAGGGAGTGCAGATAGAGAGGTTTCTTTTAGCAGAAATAAGGGATCTATTGTCATCGTTAACTAAATTATAACTCATTACAGTACTTTAACCCAGTAGCCATACTAATGAATCTATGAGTACGCAACCATGCTCATTTAACAGTTACAGCTGTTTGTATGCACGTTGCATGTGTGAAATTTATCATACGATCAATACATTGGCAGTCAAAAATATTATCTCAGGGCTTCTTACTCCACACATCTAACATCAGTGTCACTGATTTAATTGAACATCCCTGTGATTCTTTTTTAAGGCTCACGTTAAACGACTTGTCGGTGCGATGTACTGCATCTGTAAAAGCTGGAGTAGAGATTCTGCTCATGAAAAGCCTGTCGCAGGCGTCACGATCGGCTCCACCAGTGTGCACAGGATCCAAACACCATTTCATCCCAGGTCAAATTAAGTCCTGGATTCACTGAGGAACACACCTGGTTTACTGTGAGGTGCCAACTGCAGAATGAGTCAACTTTCTTTATTTCAAGAGAAAAAAAATAGACTCATTTGCAACCTTTGGAGCAGGTATAGGGGGATATCATAGGAATGTTTTTGCATTTGCTTGGAAAAAGTGGAAGGCAAACTCGCCAAAATGATATAATTCGTTACATTGTTTTAAAATTAGGACATAAACCTCTGTGTCCATGTTCAGTTTAATGGTTAACGCCAAGATAAACTACATTTATTAATAATTTTGTTTCAACGTTTCAAGAGCACGCGTCCATTTATGAATACCTGCTAAGAGGTGGTCCCTATAAGTGTAATGTGAGATGATCTTATTCTAATCACAATGAGAAAAAAGAAATATGAAGGCGTCGTTTCTACATGGATGTGTGTCTTCACACAGCCGATTCCAGCCACATTTCGGGTGCAGCGTCCTCATCCATGTAGCATCCCCCCACGGGCACGTAGCATAAAATGGAAAACGTGACTACCAGCAAGTTCACTTCCTGTCTTCTTCATTACGCCTAAGCTGCCTCGAGACACCGTTAAACAACGTTTTTAGCCTTAATATGAAAACTATGCGTCTGCAAAGCTGGTTATTATAACCGCAGAGGGCCACGGGATGTTTTAGGTCGCTAGCTAACGTTCTCACCCAAATAGTCGCTTAATTGATGTAGTCTGACTGCGGATATCCTAAAAAGCTTACCTCATGATGACCCGCTTTCCCTTTACGTCCACCTTATCCAAGGTAAGTTTGTTGGACAGCGACATGTTGCTTGGCTTTGCTGGTTGTTCCGTGCACCTTCCTGGACGTGTCTCCTCCGCCTGGTTAGCTACCGAATGACAGCTGTGACCTTAGCCAGAGATGCAGGGCGGAGTGGGACACGCCCACCGCAGCTCATTGGTTGATGTTGGATATCACATGGATAGCAGTACAGAATTTGATTGGACAAGAAAACCGACTGTCTTCAACGACTGTTTAACTCTTAAATGGCTGTTCTTCCTTCATATTCATATTAAAGTAACATCGATCCATAGATACTGGTGTTTTCACTTCATACTCAATGCCACAAGTGCTTAAAATGTATGAACATGTAAAAAAACTAACAAACATATGTATGTATGTATGTATGTATGTATGTATGTATGTATGTATGTATGTATGTATGTATGTATGTATGGGAAACTAAACGGTTCATTCTCCGCCAATATGGTATCTAAAAAACTTCTTGAACCACTTTTATCTTAGGAACAATTGCTTTCACAGACTTAATCATTCATCTTTATACATTTCAACATTAAGTGGATTCTGCACGCAGGTTTTTATATTTTAATGCTGTTATTTTATACCATCTGATGGAGAATTCACACACAGCACACGACTAGAATTAGACTTAATTTATTAGAACATAACACATTGGAATAAACACAGGAATTGACTGTCTGAATAGGGAGCCGTTTTTCCATCTGTACAACCGCAGATTTTTTGGTTGCAGCAGGTCCATCATGCTGCCTCCTCACTCCTCCTCAGCTTCCCTCCATTGTTTAGGCATCACCTTCCCAACAGGTGACAAGTTCCAGGTGATGCCAGTCTGAGTCAGCACCTTCACAAAGACAGCAAAGTCAAACCTATACCATGCATGCTTTTATTCATCTTAATCTCTCATATCTTTTATTTTTTGCCCTTTTACTTGACAACTAGAAAGTTTTGCGTAAATATATATATAGACAGAAGAAAGAAGTGCAATTTAAAACTAATGTTGGAAAAAAACCTGAAGGTTAAGCTTTGAGACTTAATTTGAAAAGAAAAATGTGAACACTACTTATATTTGAATATGATTTAAACATATTTGTAGCCATATAAAAGTTGCATTAGTTTGGTCTGTGAAAGAAGCAGTCACATTCATGTAAACATGCATATGGCAACATGCGGGTGTATTAGTGTTGTCTGTGTTGTCGTCACTGCCACAATGTGCAGCGCGCCAAAAATAAGAACGTGCAAAACAGTCTCTTCTTATCCAGACCCATCCATAGTGACATTAAAGCTAAGATTATGTGTGTGACTGCTGCCATTAACTTCATTTATCAATCCGTAGCAAGGTCTAAAAGCTACATTACATCAGGTATTAAAAAGCTCTCTGAAGAGGTTATTTTTATTTAATAAAATTGCAGAGACTTGACTTACATATCCCCACACAGCTACGCAGAATACCGCTCCGCTGGCCATCAAACCTGTGCCGTACTTCGCGTGGAAGTTGTCAGAGGCAGTGGACCCATGCCTCACCTGCCTCACAGCCCTACCTGCAAACCAGACAGACCTCATGTAACGACTGGGCATCGCACCAGCAACATTGTGATAACAGTAGATTTAAAGCATAAATCTACTGTTATCACAACTGTCCTTATTTGCTTCTAAAGCTTTTCATCAGAAAATAACCATTAAAAAATATATTTTTGTCAACAAACATTTGGTACTACATTTTCAGCACATGATCAACACACAGTGCTCACAAGGACCATGGTTGTCTTCTCTTTGATAATAACTTGTGATAAAAACTAGCACACTCTAAATTAAGACATTAAATGCAGGGTTTAAACATCAGGAGCTGTTTGGTTGAACTGGCCAAACAATCATTTTTCTGATAACTAAGGTGGTAGTCTAAGACTGTTAGACAAAAATGTAAGGTTGGCAATGCCATCATCAACTTATTTTGCTATTTGTAGGCATTAAAAATGCATGTACATTTTAAAATGCCTAAACAATCTAAAATAACAACAAAAATGTTTTTATAACCAGTGACATTAATATACATCATTTTAGATTACAGATTTTGGAAAAACATGAAATCAGGGGACGTACTGTATCAAATAGAACAGACGCATAACTTAAGGCAGTTGTGAATGATAAAATCATAATGTGACACTATCAAGCTCTTATCCCAAAAGAGGAGCATTTTGAAATGGATATTTCGTTAATTCAGTTTAATCGTTACAGCCTACCAAGTATTATTACCCATTATTACTTATTTTTCTTTATTTTCTACAAAGCTTTGCAGAAAACCAAGTCCTCTTGCTTAGCCGAGTTCTGGCACTTACACAGAGGTGGACAGTAACAAAGTAAATTTGCTTTGCAGTGCAGCTCTTGAGGATTTTTACTTTACCGAGTCAATTTTTATCGAAAACGTATTCCTTTCATTCCACTACATTTTAACTATGAAAATAATACTTTTCACTCCACTACATTCTTCTAAAAGCTTTCGCAACTTGTAACGTTACTCCAGTTTGTTAATATAGTTTGCGTCCAATTAATTGTGTCACTCTGGCACACTGTAAAATAGCTCACTAATCTCCTGTACAGAAGCTATGCAGCCTTTAACTAGTTGCTTGTAGAAAAAAATAAAATTATTATTTTTGTCTTAAGTGTGTTGCCGTACAGGTACACTGGGCATGCTCAGACGGGTAATGACGCCGACGTGAATCCTGGGCTAGACTTGCCTTGCGAAAATCAAGTTTTAATAATAAGTTATTTTTCCTGGTGTAAACTGTGATTTTTTTTTTCAAATACTGAAAACAAAAAGTACTTTAAATTCTTATGCACGAAAGGAAATACTCTAGGACTTTGACTCAGTTGATCATTTAACAGAGCTACTTTTACTGGAGTAACATTTGATCAGTAGGATCTGTACTTTTACTCGAGGAAGCGTTTTCTTTCGTTGTTTTGCCCTACATTAAAATACGATATAATCTTCATAGTCTAAGGCTCATAATCGCTCTAAATAACTCAAATACAGCAGTATAACTGTTGGAAAAGCAAAGGTGCACGACGAGTAACATTTCCTAATTTCTCGAAGTTACAATAGGTCAGTGTCGGACAAGGACATCTCGCATATTCAACTTTATATTTCATGGATATTCAAACATTGTTATTTAAATTAAAGTATAATAGATATACCCAGTTTTGGCCGTTTGACCAAAAGAGAACATAATTTTGAACACCAAAAAAGTCTAAGGGACATGCTAATGTTAACCTGCTAACCGCAATGCACGTTTACCGCGGTCAATCGACCACAGAACAGACCAGGCTCTCCGACTGAGAGAAAAGTGTCGTCGGGTCTAATAGTACACAGATTACACACGAATACGAATGAAAAATGTCTTACTGCTGATATTAGCGGCGGCTCTGGCAAACCGGTACATGATGTCTAGCCTGGTGTCTTCAGATACCCTTGAAAAACGGAAGTACAATATGGCCGCCGAAAGTAGACAACACCGGAAGGTGGTGAGTTCATGGCACGTATTTAGATAGTAACTTTGAACTATGCTTCAGGTCAACACCCCTGACAATGACGATATCCTTTATTTGATTAATATGACCATCTTATTTATTTGCTGTATTATTAGAAGTTTCGTGGAGCTAAAAATAGGAGGACCAACCGTCTATATCGCATACACCAAAAAGTATAGTTCGTGAGGAGTTTCATTATTCCCATTGTGGATAGATTTCTTGAATGCAGCGTCATAGCGTTTGTCAATGAGAGCATGCGTGGAGTTAACCCAAACGTTTTAAAGGACTAACTCGAGAAGTGATGAATGCATGATATTTTAAAATAGATTTTTCATCTATTCTGTATGGTATTAAGAAAAAGTAAGGTTGGCGGTGAGAGCAGATCTTACATCGTGTCAGGATGGCCGAGTGGTCTAAGGCGCCAGACTCAAGGATTAATTCCTTCCTAAATCGGGATTTCTGGTCTCCGAATGGAGGCGTGGGTTCGAATCCCACTTCTGACATACAGTTTTAATACTTTACTTTCCATTTAAAAGTATCAATACATTGATATTGCAACTTCATTTATATTTGTGAGTTATATATTGGTCTTATTTTTTTTTAAACTTTTTTTTTTTAAGCAATCAGCACTTATTGTTTCAAGTTCCTTGATTATAACCACATTTTTGAGTAAAAAATAACCAATAATTTAATAACTGATATTCCTTATCACTTCAAATCAGTTTTACAGTCTTTATTCTGTAGTTTCCTTTATTAAATCAAAATATCATTTGAGAATTATGACCATGAGACAGAATGAGTATTGTTTAAATGTCCACAGAGAAATGTTTATCTCACGGGATGGCAAGTTACATGTATGATGGTTGCAAATACATTCATTAGCACCACACATTCTTGCAGCGTATAGCTCAGCCTGGGGGATGTGGGGCTGAGAGATGTTTTTAACCGTTTGCCATCATGGGTTTAACTTTTTTTGTTTAAAAAAAACAAACAAAAAAACAAAACACATACATACCAAATGATTGAATAAGAAACTTAAATTACAATATGTAGCGTTGCATATCTAAAACAGCAGTTTGATGGCAGCAATCACTTCCCACTGCAACACGTGATAAACACTAACAGTTTACCACCCCCTCCTCACACACCTTCTAAGAGACACTGCTAGAAAACCACAGGCAAATCCTGAAGAAGAAAACAGAATTCAGTCTGTGAAAATGAACAGATGACATCAGACTCTCACTGGGAACGAAGGCTACGTGTGGCCCGACTGCTGACTAAAAGCGGCTTGTCAAGACAAAGACCTCAAACAGATGTAGCTGAGACATCCTGGATGTCTACAAATCCTGTCATCAGATCAACAACTGGATGCTCATTGCTCCAACGCATATTCAGATGAAAGAAATACGAATCCAGGATCCGCAGTCAGCCTTCTTTGTCTATCAGAATTTCTGCAAGAAGATTTAAGATTTTGAATACAGTGGTACTGAAGAAACTAACATTCCATTTATTAAAAAAACTTGAACATGGATCAATGTTTCAGTTTACATCTCTACATCAGAATGAAGCATATCTAGCTGTTAATGCCTTCAGGAAAAGATAAATGGTGATAAAGTTGACATAATGAATCCATGATTGGTCCTAAATACAGTATGGAGGTGCATGGAGGTGTTCTCCGTGAATGGCCTAAAAAGAAGGCCCGAGGTTTCCGATTACAACATTAAGGCAGCGCTTCTTTGTCCTCCCTTTGGTCACTTCTCCTGCTCTAGTCGGTCTTCTTGTCTTTTGCCTCCTCGTCATCGGTGTACTCTGTGGGCTCCTCCCCTGGTTTCAGAAGTTTGCCGATGTAGTCATACTTGACTGTAAATGAAAGGGAGGCAAAATGAATCACAGCCTTTGTCTCTTTTTAAGGAGATTTTGGAGTAACATCATTTGTTAACAAGTAAAAAGAAACTATGCCAGCTCTGTTTGGCCGAAGTGGAAATGAAAATAAAGCAGCAATTCTGTCAATTGCATAAGAAAAATTTTGCATATTCACCATCTAGATGGCAGAAAAAGAAAAGCCTGATAAGTGTACACAACACAATGCGTTTTTAAAGGGATATTTACTCTTTAACTGATGCATCACTGCTATGAATAGATGGCTTAGCTTGTGCTGCTCTGTTTTAGGCATCATATTCTTCATAAATGTAGGGATGTAAGACGGCCCCACTCACAGGTGAACTGGGTCTCCCACTCGGTCAGACTCTCCTGCTGCATGACGTTCAGGTCTGACAGGTCATCGTACTCATCTTTCAGAGCTTCCTTCTCCAGGCAGAAAGTTGCCAGACCTCTGGACGCATCTCTTCCGGCAAACACCCCGTACGGGCCCTCTGCAGAACAGAGAAGTCATTAAATGTGGCTGTAACGGAAATAAGTGTAAGATCAAAACACCAAAACCATCTGCCTGACCCTGCGTAAAAGAAATGTAATCTATTTATGGACAGAGCCTTCAGAGGGATCGTCTCCTGGAACTGTCCCTGAGTTTGGAGTACTGCTTGGAGACGCCCGGGCGTCAGGTCAGATACAGTCTTTTTTAACCTTGAATGCATCTCAAAGCATTCAGTTATTTTTTAATGGTCGGTCAGACAAAAAAAGACCCTGCAAAAGTATAGATTTCCACAGGCATTTCTAAGTTTCAATCTTTTCTGTTGTGGCGTCTAAGTTGCACCAGCCTGAGATGGGAGGAGCAGATGAGGCAAGAAAGGAAGAGGCAGCAGTCACTTCATCAAAGAGTCAGCTGCTTTTAAACTGCCATAAACTCCACTGAGCGGCGCTTCATCATCTGTCCATTCCACTTCAGGTTGCCTTTTAAAGTAGGATTAAAATAGAACAACGCCCAATGCTAATGCCCAAATGTTTGAGCACTGTTGAATGTTAAAAGTTTTGGACTTATTTTACTCCTTAAATATATTCTATAACATTGAGTGACGAAACAAAACAGCGTTTTACTAATCCCATAAAGGGGAATGATGTACTATCCTTTATTGTAGAATTAAAAATTTGCCAGGTTTTCAATTTAGTCATTTTTACTGAAAAATCTGTATAGCTATGTATGTCTAGATGTATAATATTTCAGACATTAGGATACTCATGTTTAAACAAACTAAATTACTAGAAAATAATAATATTTTTACTTAAAAAAAACTCAGAGAAAGTATTGAAGAAAAAGCTTTTCAAACAACAGGTAGCACAAAGAAATATTGAAGTTACCACATCATTTAAAAGGATGAGGTTCGGAAATGTAAGAAATTAGGGCTTTTGGAACTAGTTTTGCCCGCCATGTGTGTTTGCGTGACAGCCAACTATTTTGTTGGTCAAAGGTTACACACAACAAAGGTTACAGGCTGAGATTAGATAAAAACAAAGAGGAGTAACTCTATATCTGTTTGTAGACATGGAACCGGGGTCTGACTGAATGGCTTCCAACTTCCGGTTACTGTAAACTCATTTTGAATACATGTTGGAGCCCCAGGAATGACATTATTTGAAAATAGATTTATAAAAATATATACCTCACTTATTTGCTTGAAAATCCAATACTCAATTTATTTTAAAGTGTCGAAATAAATTGTAAAATGATACTAAGTCGACGTGTATTAATTATTGACAAAAGACATTAGTATGAGGTCGAAATGCTAAACGTCCGAGTCATATTTTAGCACATTTTTTTGAGTGTAGGATGAACTACTGAGAAAAATATCTGGGGACACTGACTTAAAGCGTAGAATCGTACATAACATGACTTTAGTTATAAGAAAGCCTTTCTCGGTTACAATTCAAACATTTTTCACAGAGTGAAAAAAAAGAAAGAAATCATGCCACTTTCTTGTAGCAACTTTAAAAATGGCGGCGGTCAATTTTTTATTTTTTTTTTACGCGGAGAACTCAACTTCTTCATAAACGATCTCTGGCTTCAAGGCTTTCCAAAAACGGGACCTCAACTAGCAAACTAAAGGGGGTGTGGCGTCAAATTGTAGCTGCAAAAGTCAAACAATGTGCCAAACAGCAAGTAATATTCACCGTCATAACAATTCAAGTCAGTATATCCTAAAACTTCGCTAAAAAATAACAGTCACTTATGCTTATTTAGTCTGTTTACGTTGACGATGTCGCGAGAAGAAAAATAACATCTCGTTGGACCCGAACGTGTGCAACTTCAAGGGACATTACCTGGTCCATAAAACTTCTTGCCCCTAGTCACGTCAAATACTTTTCCGTTGACTGCCATTAGGATCCGTGGATTTTGCAGACCATCGTATGGTTTCAAATCTGCAAGGGTAAAATCTCTCTTTTTCAGTTTGGGCAGGGGTTTATCCACCTCCCCGAGCTCCGGCGTCTTATCCCCGCGGAAGATTTTGTACAGCAGGAACAGACAGAGACTGAGCAGGGTCAGATTCAGCGGAGACGTGAAGATCTCCTGAAAAATTCCAACAGAAGTTGCTTCGCTTCCCTCCGCTTCAGCCATGTTAGCGTCTTTCTCTCGCTGGCCGCTGTGTGTGCGGTCGGGTGGGATTGGTGGCACTACCAGAATCCAGGCCAATCACTGTTCAGCATTGCGACCACCTGCTCACACTTTTAACCAATCAGCTTCCTCTGAACGTGCCCCAAAAAGTGTCGTACTGTTTACTTCGACAGTAATGTTTCTAATGTTTGTGATTTGTTGTTGTTGACATGTTTATTATTTTAATAGGTGTATTTATTGCCTAGTGTTTTTTCATATAATTTAATGATTCCTTGTTTTTCAACCATTTTATGAATCTTTTCACCAGTTTTCTCAGTTATCAGCTTATTTAATTCACCTTAGACGGTCTACCATATGAGTGCTGCTACCCATCTTACTTTATAATGTATTGTTCATGTTATAAACCATGTCCTTATATTGCAAATAACTTGAGAAGATAAGGTTATAATAATCAGACATGGACTGATTAGTAACAAAACCAACTGAAACAACTCAGGAGGCTTTGGAATGGCTACAACAACATGAAACAGCCACAGAGTGATGTGAAAACGCAACAAAATATCAAGAAAGAACTAACTGGAGAAAACTAATGTCTCAAAATAAATTTGAAGCAGTTATTAGATGTAAACATCCAGTTAAAGTGATTCCACATGGACATAACATTTAAAATGGTAGGAATCTCAATAAACATGTACTGACATATACATTCCTTAAAATTACATTAAATTATCATAAGGTTTTTAAAAATGACTGCATAATAAAAAAAAACACTCAAGGTCACCAAAGTTAAATAATAAGGAAAACAAAAACTCAGACATATGATCAAACCATACCTAATACCTGTTCCATGGATGAGCATTGCTCTCCCTCAAAAAATTATAAACTTTAAAATTATGAAGTGCAGTTGGCCATTCTTGTGTCAAAGAGCATGCCATGTTGTGGTAAAGTTCGCTAGACAGATAACGGGATGTAGACAGAGTTCGCCTTTATTTGCACACTGAGCCACAACCGTGTTGCAATCAATTGTTTTTGTAATGGCAACGCGGGAAGTGTCTCGGAATTTGGTTGTTCAGAAGACATTTTTTCACTAGCCATGAATCAAAGAACTTTTATTCTCATACAAACTCACATTTAGATGTTAATGTATGTTTCTAATAAATAAGTGTAAAATCAAGAAAGAACAACAAGAGTACAAACACAAACAGCAAATGATAAAGAAGTGGTCTATTTATATTATATATAGATATGGTTTAGCCTTTAATCTACGTTATTGAAAATGCCGAATTTTATCTAGATGTCTTATTTTTCAGAATTAATAAATATGTATTTTTGTCTTTTTTTCATGTTAATGATATGAAAAAAACATGAATATAAAAGTGTTTAATAGTGTAAAAGCTCCACAACGTACTGTTGGAAAAGCTTGGTGACAAGTGATTGTCGCGGTCAATTCGGTCACTTCCTGCTCGTGGAAACAGTTCCTCGCCGCTCATTGGTTCCCACCAATAAAAACAAAGCACTTATGCAGCGTTTCCAATCACAGAAACGTGATACTATTCCGTGACTGGCCAGGCGGTCCTTGGTCGTAAACCGAGCTAGTGCCCAGAGGACCGAGTGGCCGCCGGGTCATCACCGGTCTTTGTAACGTTCGCTAACTGGCGATTTGAATGCAATTTCAGTCATTGCGCAACAGTAGCAGCTCCGCAGCTAGCTGCTGCCGCCGCTTACGGACAGTTTCCGAGCACCACCTGGCTCCTCCACACGGCGGGGCAATGAGCTGGCCGCCTCTGAGGGTTCTTTAAACGGGTTTGGTAAGCGGGTGTCAGCGCAGGTTTGACCCATGTTTGGAGAAGATCCGACACTGAGGGAAATTTAGTGAGTCAACCTAGCTACCAGGTGAGTTTCCATATTTTTTTCTGAGCGTTACTGACATTAGCTAAGCTAGCTTACCTCTCAAACCCCGATCAGTTGTGATGATACTGGGCAGCTGTTTTTGGCTGTGTCATGTTTGTGGCAGATAGCTAAATGGATAGGGTTAGTCTTCGTGTCATTAAATAAAAACTCCACTTTGCGATTTCATAAGGACAAAATATAACAGCATTTGTAGCTGAAACTTAATCATTCAGTTTAGTAGCTCTCTAATCTTTTGTGGGGTTTGACAAATATCTGGAGTTAGTATTAAGCGTTCAACAGTTTGTTTTTATCATTTAAGCTAATTGTATGTTTGTTTAATGTAATATAAAGAAAGTTTAAGGCAACAGGGTGAGACAAACTATGCTCATTAATGCTAGTCAGAGGCTATTCTGTTAGTTTTTTATGTTATACACATGACACACAATATTGTTTGTTTTTGAAGTTTGTTATTTGACCTGTACACATTAGACATCAACAGATAACTACGTGAATATAGACACTAGGACACAGAGATGGACATCTAGCTGTAAGAGGAAGAAAAAAGAATATAGTGTATGATTTCCTGAAATAATGGAGTTCATTTGAATAACTACCCTGAACACAGCATTACACGGTACAGTTTACAAAGCACGTCCTGTTTTTCCATCTCACAGGACAGTGTGCGGCCCCGCTGCTGCCCTTTAAACAAACTCCTGCCCGCCTCTGGTCACTGGCCGTCTCACCCTGGACTTCCCCACGCGCGGTCACCATGAGTGCGATGCGCGTCGACGCCAAAGTGGTGATGCTGGGAAAGGAGAGCGTCGGCAAGACCAGCCTGGTGGAGAGATACGTTCATCATCGCTTCTTGGTCGGCCCCTACCAGAATGTGAGTGTCAGCTGCTCCTCCTTCGCGCTGCCTGCATGAAAAATCCCCCCTCGGGGGGCTTTTGTCGGGAGAGACACGGCGCTGAAACGTCTCCAGTGTGTTGAAGCTAATGCCACATTAGACAAGCATTTTTAACATGGAGGCTCTTCCCTCAAGCTGAGTACTCAGAGGCTGGACTGTTTTCACCGTTTATCGTGTCAAATGAATAATTATGCTCGTTATGTTTCATAAAGGCGCTGGTGAAATTTATCGAAACAAAATATACCCGAGCTCCCCATTAGTGTCCAGTTAGAGTGAGGCGTCTTCCACCAGGGAGAGCCCGGTGTTAACCTGCTGTCCGTTTCCTCTCCTCACAGACCATCGGAGCAGCATTTGTAGCCAAACCCATCCAGGTGGGAGACAAAGTGATTACTCTGGGAATATGGGTGAGTCGGACCGCGCTTTCACTCCACGCGTTGACTTTAATGATCTGACAACAGTTTGCTGCCCCCAACTGCACAAACCGGCGAATTGGTATCTGGAACATTAGGAATTTGACTGCAATATGGTTTTGTCAAGGAAAAAAAATCACATAAAAACACAACAATTTCTTATAAATGCTCCGAACAAAAGGTCCCTTCATACATGGAAGGGGCAGAGGATCAAACTGCTGACTTTTGGTGTGGCGTACCACTGATTTACAAACAACCGCAGCAACTGCTTCCCATCTAAAACATTTCGATCACCATGTGTATCTTGATTTTTAGTTTGTAAAAATCAATCTCCATGTGTATCTTGATTTTTAGTTTGTAAAAATTTCCAAGAAAAAAACCCAAAAACCCTCTGTAAGAATTCTTCTGCTTCTGAGATCGTAATGGATACAAGGCTCGTTTTTGCACCATGTCGTCACATAGCTGTAATGGGGAAATACACATGTAGCACAGCTGAGTTCTTAAAAAAAAAAGACACTTTTTATTGCAATGCCACCAAAATCTTCTTTCACATGCGATAATTACAAAGCAATCCTGAAATTCCATAAGCTGTAAATAGAGCATGCCTCCAAAGGTGATTGAGCCCAAGAAACTACACAGGAAGTGGGCAAAGCCGCCATGTTTGTCGCACCCTGTTTTTGGCATTTGGGGTGCTATCTCACTATTTTTAACTCATTGACTGGCAGCCATTTTCAGAACAGAGAGTCGCTCACTGCCAGAGTTTTTTGAGAATTTTGACTGATTTTTCAAGAGCCACAGAATAGTTTGTGCTATGACTATGTAAACACCGAACCACCAAAAGAAAGAGTAGACTCTCTTCTATCATCAGGAAAAAAAATGTGTTTCTACCTTATTCCGTTCTTCTTCGACGTGCGTCTCACCGGCGCCATTTCTCTCATAGCGAACCATTGCGTTTGTTTTTATTTGCTTACAATCTATGCTAATCTCCCATCAAAAGTGGCACAGCTACCTAGAGGGTTCATTTGTTACTACATACTCTGTCTAGAAGCCAATATTTACAGAAAAACTTTTGCCGATCGTCCCCCAAGCCACTCGCATTGAAAAACATAAAAGACGTCTATAGACGTCTTTGGCAGCGAATGAGTTAACAGGGGAGGATATTTGGAAAAGTGGACATGGAGACTGATCCTGAAAACTGATTGGGCAGCAAAAGTACATCTCAAAGAGGTGATCTCCATCTAAGTCTGCCTTCCCAGAGGCTTCAGTTAGTGTCAGTGGTCCTGGGTCAGGATCAGGTTAAACGTCCGAGTGAGGTCCATAGCAGTCCACACTAAGCCCCCCTTTCATGTTCAGTCTGACGCACACAGGCCGGCTTTGCTCCCAGAGCTGCCAACAAAGAGGCTGAACTCGGGGGTTGTAAACCGCTGTCGTGTCAGGAGAGCTGAATTCCCCTTCAGCAGAGGAAATCTGCTTGTTACAGAGTCAACACAGCCAGGCGGTTTTCCTTCCTAACGTCCCATTCTTCTGTTCCCCCTCCACCTCAGGACACAGCTGGATCGGAGCGCTATGAGGCCATGAGCCGGATCTACTACCGAGGAGCTCGAGCGGCCATAGTCTGTTATGGTAAACCTCATGTAGTCTTTTTTTCCTCCAGTGGGAACTGTGTGTCTGTGCAGCAGCGGATGGTGTTTCCCCAGTGGATTACTCACACCACTGTCACCATTTGAACCGTATTTTCGGACTATGAGTCACACTTTTTTTTTTTTACATGTTCTGGCCGGCCTATACTCCAGAGCGGCTTATAAATGAAAACTAATCTGAATTAATTCTCAATTAATTGACCGTAATAAAACAATTTTTCGTGACAGATGTGTAAAATGGCCAGCGGAAACGAAGATGCAATGCATCATGGGCACTGTAGTCCGGATTTGATAACCAATCAGAGAAGAGAACATTGGCCACTTTTCATATTAAGTTAACATACCTATAAATCCATACGATTTATTTTTCTTTAGAATGGATATAGTGGCCCGGGCGACTTATACTCCGGTAAATACGGTATATTAACTAAACCCTGTGTCTTTATTTCTTTTTTTCGCCCTCAGATTTGACCGACAGCAGCAGCTTCGAGCGAGCTCGGTTCTGGGTGAAAGAGCTGCAGAACTGCGAAGAGGTGAGTGTTTTTATTTATTTTTTTTAGAACATCATATCGAAGGAGCCATTTTAAATCAGCTGAAATTTAGATTTAAATTAAAGATTTCTCATTGAAGTTTTGAAGGAAATCATTTAGATACCATCACACCTTGCATATTTTCAATGGAAATATGAAGCGGAGCACTGAGAAACTGTTTGTGCCCTTCAGCACTGTAAGATCTATCTGTGTGGCACCAAAAGCGACCTGATCATCGGAGACAAGAACCTGCGTCAGATCGACTACCACGACGCTCAGGATTTCGCTGAAGGTAACCCGAGCCCTGACACGTGACTTTAGTCTGAACTGAAGTCACACTGAGAGCTCCAAAAGTCAATCTCTGTGGCCCGATGGCACGACGGCCTCCGCTGAGATACTTAGACTCGCTTCCATCTCGGGCCTCACATCAGTAAAGTTATTTTGGTCTCAGATTTGTATCCGATTTGTATTTGGTTATTTTTCTTTAGCTGTCCAGAGTCAGAAAAAGCTGGGCAGTGCGTCTCAGTTCTGGTGTCTTACAGATATACAAACCACATAAATTTTCCAAAGTTTTTGATATTGAGTAATCTTTGACTTTGGTCAATTTGTGATTATGAGGCATTGCAGCATAAGCAAAACTTCTATGACCAAAGTCAATGTCTGACTGATGTCTGTAACTGTTCCCGCTCCCATTCACAGAGATCGGGGCGCAGCACTTTGAGACGTCCAGCAAAACGGGAAACAACGTGGGTGAGTTCCAGCATCACTGATTGAGGCCTCTGATACAGGAAGTGAACTGTAAAGTTGAAAAATGCCGTTATGTTGTAGAACGCTGACACGAAAGGTTCTGTCCTTTCCCAGGAGTCATGTGAATGACCAGCTCAGACTATCTTTGTGCCTGGGAAGAAAAAATGACGGGAAAAAATGGCAAGAAATGATTTGTAGCGCTTTACTAAAGTTAAATTGAACCCTCAAAAGTTGGTCTTCATTCCAATTTTATCGAGTTCCGCATGTTTAACGAAAAACAAAATAGAGCCGCATTTGGAAAAAAGGCAGCAAAAATAAATACAATCTTTTTAAATTGTTACACAAGGAATTTTGGGTGACCAGTCAAAACAAAAATTCTTTTAATCCACCAGCACGGCCACAAAAGCTAAATTTCTAACAAAGACAGAAACACCACCAAAATCCAACATGACTGACCAGCACTTATAAAGGTCAATTCAGAGTCTCAAATTAAGATCACATTCACATTTATTGGACTGTGGGAGGATGCCAGAGTACCTGGAAACTCCACATAAAAAGCCCCCCGGCTGGGATTAAAACCAGGAGCTCTCCTCCTGTAAGGTCAGCCTGCTGACCACACCAGCTCCCAGCCCTCGATGACGTTGTGTCGTTTAAAGGGAAAACGACAGGGGATAATATCGTTACTGTGTTCATTTCTATGTATTTGGGCATTTTGAACGATAAGCAGCCTGGACTTAGAAAAATATTTAGCCGAAGTGGGACTTGACTCTAAACTCCAGGGCAAAAGTTCCCCAGCAGTGATGTTCTCGGCACACTGAGTGGCTCAAACCCCCATGGCCGTTCTAAGAGATGCCCAAAACGAGGCCACGCAAATCTGATAGGAAGTTTGATACATTTATAGGAAGCCTACAAATGGAAAGGAGCAGGATTACTTCACTCTGAGCATGTTTTGAGTCTATAATATCAGTAATGTATAATAAAGCCGCAGAGGATGTTCTTCCTGCGGCAGCTGAAGAAGTTCAACCTGCCCAAGGCAATGATGGTGCACTTCTACACAGCCATCATTGAGTCCATCCTCACCTCCTCCATCTCCATCTGGTACGCTGCTGCCACCGCTAAGGACAAGGGCCGACTGCAGCGTATCAGTCGCTCAGCCCAGAAGGTGATTGGCTGCGATCTGCCATCCCTTCAGGACCTGTACGCCTCCAGGACTTTAAGGCCTTCAGGACCTGTACGCCTCCAGGACTTTAAGGCCTTCAGGACCTGTACGCCTCCAGGACTTTAAGGCCTTCAGGACCCGTACGCCTCCAGGACATTAAGGCCTTCAGGACCCGTACGCCTCCAGGACTTTAAGGCCTTCAGGACCTGTACGCCTCCAGGACTTTAAGGCGTGCAGGAAGGATCATGTCTGATCCTTCTCACCCTGGTCACAAACTTTTGGAAACCCTCACCTCTGGCAGAAGGTTGAGGACCATCAGGACCAAAACCTCACGCCATTAAGACAGTTTCTGTCCAGCAGCAACTGGCCTCATCAACAAGGCCAGCGCCCCCCACCTATTCTTCTCCCACCCCCCTCTACCTCACTAATGTACCCAATGCTTCAGCATTTTCTGGTCTGTCGTTGCAGATCAACATTGCACATTTCAATAGTTCATTTGTACATTCAGATCTATATTTTTAAAGATTGTTCATTTGTACATTCGGATCTATATTTTTAAAGACTGTATTTTTCAGTTTTATCATTTCTGTCCTATATTTTTAATTTTACATGTTATTTCTCGCTTCTCATAGAAGTGTTGTGTTGTGCACCAAACACCAAGGCAAATTCCTTGTAAGTCTAAAAACCTACTTGGAAATGAACCTTATTCTGATTCTGATTCTGATTCTAAAGTAAAAACAAGGAAGGAAGTGTGAAAGTAGTTTCCTTCTGGCAGCACCCTGGAGCCTGAGGCTAGAGCCGTGCCATCGGTGGATTAACTGAGGCCTTTGCAGAGGCATGCCACCCACAGGAAGCAGAGTGTTGAAGCACATTAGCAGCGCCCGGCGTAAAAAGGGGCGCCGCACATCCTGCTCAGCCCTCGTCGGGCCGCAGATGTTGTCATTTCTCAGATTTTTTTTTCCGGAGCGGAGCAAGGACTTGAAAGCAGAAGCGTTTAGATGAGCTGTTGTGCTGTGATTGCATTTCATAACGCAGGTATCAAGCGTGGAATAGGACTTTTTTTTTTTTGTTTTGTTTGTTGTTTTTTTTTGTTTGTTTTTTTTTAGCCATGGCTGATACGACCAGATAGAAACTGACATTTTTTTTCTTCTTTTTTTATGCCAGATGAGCTATTCCAGAAAGTCGCAGAGGACTACAACAACTCTGCCTTCCAGTATATGACAGGTGAGGCTTTATTCCGCCTTCTCTGCGTTTGGCGTTTCTAGAAACGTCTCGCGTCTGGATTCTTTTTGTGCGACAGTCTAACACACTCACTAGCTTCTCCTGGAGCCATTTTCACTGACCGGGTTTGTTCCCCCAGAGGAAAAGGGTGTGGACCTGGGCCTGAAGAAGGACTCCTACTTCTATTCCTGTTGCCACAACAATTGATGGCGGGCAACTGGAGCGTGTCGCCATTTCTGGGCCGGAGACGAACTTTTGACGGGCTGGATGCGATTTTTTTTCTTCTTTTTTTGGGCCAAATCACAGGAATAAAAGAAAAAAAAAAGCAAAGAAAAAAGGAATGACACAGTACCGTCTGTACCCCGTAACATAGGTTTGTTTCTTTCGTGCCATAAAGAACTGAGGCCCGCCAGGTTTTTCTAGAGGACGCTCCGCTTCTGTGAGACTGACTCCAGGTCGCGGGGAGTTAAAGAATGGACATCCAGAGGACGTTTTTTCTGCTGCCCACGTGAGGAGACGCCCCTCACGAGGCGGCCGGAGATCCTCACAACGGCGCTTGGACGTTGCGGCTTTTCAAAAATCGAGGCGAAGCCCACCGGGAAGGATTTGTTTACAGCTGTTCATTTTGTTTACATCTGGTTGTGTTTAATCCTGTCGCGCACCTTTGCCTTCACACGCGTTTTAAGTAAGTTATACAGTTCAAATATGTTGTCATAATTTAAAAAAAAAAAACTGTCTAATATACATCAAAAGATTATAAACCAATTGGCAAATCGCATAGCACACCATTGTGTTAACAGAGGCCTTTCTATCAGGAATTGGAGTGGCAGGTTTGTGTGGTTTTTACATCCTGATGCTTCAGATCTTTGGTGTTTACTCCCACTTTTGCCACTCGACAAACGTGGATGTATTAAGAGAGCTTGCAGACCACTCCATTCTGCCAACATGTCGACAACTAGCCGCAGACTGTGGCCTCGAAGTGTTTTTCTACCAAAAGTAAAACATCTGTAAAAAGGAAGTTTCCAGAACCTATTTATGTGCTTTGCGTTATTCCTGTTTAAATTCCCATTTAGCTCCAAAACACTAAAGATGTGCATGGCACCACACATGCCGTTTCTTTTCATCCAATGACAGCACACACAACTACAAACGCGTTGAGTTCTGCCGTGTAAGCTATGGTTTCTGTGAACGGGTGGAAGATGGATCCTTTTTTTAGACAGCCGTTTACGTTGCATGGCCTGGGCTGCCTGAAATAAAGCTTAAAACTGGATTTCCTGTATTTAATTTCCTGGTTTCGGTCAGACCTGAAAGCATAGTTCGTGCATGGAAAAACGAATGTCCGGTTCCTGCTTTCAGCTGCTTCTAGAATGTCAGCATCCAAAGATTTTTTTTGGGGGGAAAAGCGTTGAGTTTGACAGAGCCCCGATGAGGCGTTCACTTCCCTCCGGCGGATTACACCAACAGGAAAAGGCCTCTGCGGGTAAATGTTGTAATGAGCTGAATGTGCTCACCGACATTTACGACACCCACTAGTGCATCAGGGTAGACATGACTGGAAAATAAATGGACATCAGTTTTTTCAATGTTTTCCTTTTGCCGTCTTTATGACCCCTGTGTTGATATTGTGATGCACAAACCTTTTAGTGAGGGCGGATGAGGAGAGAGTGGTGTCCCCATATATTGTTGAAAATAAAAAGCTTCTTTGAATAAAGTTTTGAAGTGCTGACAGATCTAAAACTCCCAATATTTTGGCCTTTTAAGTAAGATTCAACATTCATTTTAACAGCTTAGATACATCACGAGTGGTTATATCAGTGCATGTTTTCAGAAAGTACACTTCACCGTATAACATTTTCGTCCATATTTCCACTTTACTCAAACAATATTAAGCACTTATCCGGTATCTTTATCAATTTTAGATTTTTTGTTCCTGTCTATACCTTCTCAAAAAGAAAGGATAGAAGAAATAGAATAGTTCAATGGAAACTTAAGGCCCTCAATTGGATATTAACCAAAAAAACTAAACAATTATACATTTTGAATGTTTTGAGAAGACATTGCTAGCATGTCATAAGGAACATATTGACTGTGGAAAAAGTCATGTATAATTTATTACTGGAGATGTCATTTAATTAAGTCTTTTTCTGATGTTCTTTTCCTTCTTTTGTGTGAGACACGCCTTCAGTTTTCCCGTTCCTACCATTTTAAAGAGGGAACTGTATTCCTGAAAAAGACAAATTCTCAATAATTATATGATTAATTATCAATTTGGTGAACACTAAATCCATTTATTTTGTCAATTAGTTTCCAACTGTTTACTAGGCTATTGTTTTTTACTTTTGAATATAATTTTACTATAGATTTTAGCATTAATGTTTTACATTTTATGAGAACAGATACAAACTTAGATGGTTTGTATTTCTGAATATAGTCTGTATTTACAATTCATGGTAGACAATAATTCAGAAATAAACTCAGCTTTCATTTCTCTGGGCAGAGTTTGTAGGTAAAAAAATGAATAAATACCAAGCTTTCTACCAAACATGGCAGTATAAAAAATGTTTCATTATGATAAGGATTCTTTAAATAATTAATTAATTTAAATAATTCATTTATTTATTGCCACGTTGTAAGCGATTCCTTCTCAAACTGGTCTTGGATGTAACTTTATTATTCGACAATACATCTAAAAAAAGAAGATGCCAGTACAAGGTGCTTATTTCATAACTTCCTCTTATATATTTATATAGCGGTTGTTTCAACAGGTCAGTGGTTGAGCTCTAACAAGTTGTTGTTACACAGGAATGAAACATCATTTGTTTGGGCAACTTTGAAAAAGGCATTTGCAGGGAAATGTGGCTCTCCTTCGGCACGCCATTCTTTAAAAATCTCTCAGAGGAAATACTGTCTAAGGCATCGGCAGACACTATGAACACGCTGACAATGTGAAGCTTTCAGATGGAGCAAAAACACATGGCAAGAACACGTACTGAAGTGCAAGCGTCCAGGCGGGAGTCCGGCGATTCAGGCGTCCGTTTCGGTCATGGACAGCCCCTCTCCCCCCTTCATGAAGAGTCAAGAATGATAAAAAGGGAGGGCCAACACCTCGGTTCTCCCCCATCATCGTTTGTGCGTCACGGGACAGCTTATAAATAAGGACTACAAAGCACTGCATACACACTGGAGCCAGCGGCCTGCATCGGTCAGGGCGGGTCCGAACGGTCATCTCGTGTCAACGCTCTCTGATAAATAACCTCTGAGACTGTCCCATCATGCCCTGCGTCCGCTTCTGTCTCTTTGTCATCCTGACATGAGTCAAATGCAGTTTCCATGTCTCCCGAGTGGTCCTTTTTTTTTTTTTTTTTTTTTTTGTCTTTTTCTTGACTTTTAGAGTGTGGCAGCTGAAATAAAAAAAAAAATCTATTTAAAAACTGAATTGCTTCAACTTGATCCATAATTTTTTTTCCCTTTTTTTTTTTTTTTAAACAGTCAAC
This sequence comes from Menidia beryllina, assembly GCA_013363375.1. Classification (NCBI taxonomy): domain Eukaryota; kingdom Metazoa; phylum Chordata; class Actinopteri; order Atheriniformes; family Atherinopsidae; genus Menidia; species Menidia beryllina. The sequence continues at coordinate 320,220 of JABUIW010000063.1, forward strand.
ACCGACGATAACGAAGCCAAAGCGACACAGCGATTAAATGGTCTGACTGACCGGTCTGACCGCAGAGGGCCGCTAACTGAGGGGAAACCACGGCCAGCACCGGCTCCCGAGGCTAAAGTCCTGGATGGAAGCTTTTTTTTGTTTTCTTTTTTGGCTTTTAGCAGCAGTGTTGTTTGGTGTGATCCCCCACTGGTGCACCGACCCCCGAGGCTGAGCCCGGGTCCAAAATACGAGTGTTTTACATTTGGAAGCACCACCAAACGTGTCGAGACAGGAGAAAAACCTCCAACTCGTCTAACTCTGCACGCACAGGATGACGCTTCTTCACAGCCACCTCGATCTAAAACGGATGTAAACATGTGAGACACGAAACCTTCAGTGAGTCTGAGCACAGCAGCGTGGTTGTTGGTCCTAAAAATCCACAACGTTAGAGCGGTGAAGGGTTCCGGCTCACTCTGGGCTTAAGTCCTTTTCTAGCACAAGTACTGTCTCAAAGTTAAATATACAAAAAAAAATAAGAAGAAAAAAAGTGGGTTGAAATGTGGGGAACAAAAACACGGAGGTTTGAGTTTGTTTTGTAGCCGTCGGACCTAAAGGTGCAAAGTGTGTAACAAGGTCTGGGCGCGATTATTAGGACAAAACTGCAACATTTCAAGCATAAATAACCTGTGAGATTGTTGTGATATAGAACGACTGTCTGAATATCCCTAAAGCTATATATTATTTATATCTCCATTTATCCGCAATTCATTTACGTTTCTATCATTCATTTTGTTTCTAAAAATCTCTCCATACATCCAATTGTTGAATAATTCTAAACAGTGACGGACTGTGGTTCAGTTTTCTCTGCTTTCCCACTGTAGTGACTTTGAGTTGCCATTTTTTTAAAATGAGAAATCCTCTGGACATCACTCTTCCTCTTCGTCTTCCTCTTCGTCCTCTTTGAGCTCCAGGTATTCCAGCCCAACTTCCTCCACCTCATCGGTTCCGTCTTCTTCCTGGGAGTGGGATTTGGGCCCTCTGATTTCACCCTCGGGCATGGACCCGTCCTCCTCCTCCTCTTCCTCTTCCTCCTCCTCTTCCTCGGCCAGCAGCTCATCATCCTCCATCACGTTTCTCTCCTCTTCGCAGGAGGAAACGGGCGAGTAGTGGGGGAGATCGAACGCCTGCGGGGAGCCGTGAGGGGGCGAGGTTCTGGGGGCCGCGACGGGGATGGTGATGGGCAGCGGGATGGAGAAGGCGGGGAATGACTCGGACCGGCCGCCCGCCGCCGCCGCGGCGCCGTGGTTAGCGCCCCCGGCGGCGTGGGCGGCGGAGGAGGGGATGACGGCCATGCCCAGGCCGGGGGGGAGGGCCCTGCGCTCCGGCGCGTACTCCCGGATCTCCCCCGGCTCCAGCGGCTCGGGCCCGCAGGGGTCGTGCTCGCTGCAGGACAGCCGGCCGTCCAGCTTGGAGATGAAGAGCAGGCCCTCGCGGTGCTGACCGCAGTACGAGCTGGGGCACATCTCGCAGAAGGACGCCGCCTCCTTTCCGCACACGTCGCACTGGTGCCATGGACACTCCCATCGACCTATAACACACACACAAACACACACTAAAACATCTGAGCAAATGAAAAATATCTTTAATATAAAGTTGACCTTATAATGCCAAATGTATCATATTTGATACGGTTTCTGAAGTCTTTTGGATCTGAGACTTTTTGCATCATTCAGTGGTAAAAGCTTTGCTCAAACCCCTGTTGTACACATTCAGATATACCTGATAACAGCCAGTAGAAGACTACACCAACATATATTTTTGACTTATTGCACGCTAATTTGATCAAAATTATTTCCTTTTTTTTTCTTCATATGTTGTTTAAGGGGCCAAAGAAAGACTTCAGACTAAAAAAATCCAATAGTCTTCCTATTTTTCTTGGATCAGGCTTCAAAGGGTTAACTACATGCTAGCAACTTGATGATATAAGAAACACAAAGTGTGAGGCAAGTAGGCAATTTCCTTCTTTCTGAAGGATATGCAGATATATTACATATAAGGTCAAAGGTTTTCATATAAAAACATTATATTTTAAATAGTATTCCCCTTGGATATCTGATTGGACGCGGCATCTGCTCCGAACTCATTGAAGTGTGTCATTCCCAATTCTACATTTATCTGTTTTATGATTCACCGTCTGTTAAACTGAACAGCAAAACCCAAAAAAAACTTTCCTTTCTGTTTGTAGTCCTGATCTGTTCTGTTGTAAATCCTGATGAGTTCAGGTTGAAAGACAACAGGAACCTGTCATTTCACAGTAGATTTAGAAAAGCTGAATATTTACAAGCCTACATGGGCAGAACACAGCTACTGATTTTAAATCGCTTTGAATAGCTTTTTTAAAATTCATGTTTTATCCCTGAGACATCTATCTCCTTCTCCATTTTCCATTGGACGTTTTGTCCCACTGGGAACTTTCTGTTCTGCCTCGATGGATGATCATAAAACAATAAACAATAGCAAAAACGTTTTTAAATGCAAAAAAAAAAAGGAAATTATGGAAAATTGTGCGCCCCCCTCCAGCTCGGCGCCCCTCTCCACAGCATATTTAGTGCATACCCACATTTTGCCGCACTGGTGTGAAGTATTTGTGCAGTTGAATTGTGTTTGGTCCCTAAAAAAACACATTGCTTTATGACCACCGTCTAAACGACAGCTTCCATCACATCGTGCTTTTTCTACAACGTATGAAGGGGGGGCAACACTTCTATGCTGCCCTACAGTTAGCCAAAGACTCTGACTAAGACTCTGTCGCGCTCCGGTGGGAATAAGCGGGGACAGCCACTGACCTGCCGGCCTCTTGGTGAGGTTGAGGCAGTCTGCGTGGTAGACTTTGGGACAGCCCGGTCTCTTGCAGGAAACCATCTGCCCCCCGTCCCCGCAGCTGAAGCACTCGTCCTCCCTTTCCTTCGTCAACACCAGCTTCTTCTTCTTCTTGCCGTGGCCTCTCCGCTTCAGCTTGCGGCTTTTATCGTCCGACGGGGGATTGTTCTGTTTGGAGAGCGGGGGGTTGGAGAAGGGGTGCGTTTGGTACAGGGCGCGGCGCCTCTGGGAGGCGGCCGCGGCCGGGAACACGCGCCTCACCTTTGGCCTGACCCCCAGGAAGCCGCTGCAGTTGGGCGCGCCGCACTTACACACCGTCTTCCCGTTCCCCAAACACTCCAGGTTGTAGTTGAAGGTGAGTTCTGTGCCTGCAAATGGATGAAAACACCTAGGGTTACAAACTTGGACGGGAAGGTTTGATGAAACACTAGAGTTTAAACCTTTAACATCCCGCTCATCTGACTTACTGACTACACCCATAGGTGATAGAATATACCAGAGGAAGTGCCCTTAACCTCAACTAGCTCTTAGATAAAGTTTAGGTATGTGATGCCTAAGTTAATCATAAGTTATGACATTTCTTATTTTAAATTTCACACTTTTTTAATGAAGTGTCACCCCAACTATCTATACATATATAAAAGAACATTGTTTCTGTTATTGCTCCAAAAGAATTTTAAAAAGGCAAAGAAATCTTTTCCTGTCCTTTTTCTAAGTGTAGACCTAAAGGCTTAAAATGGGGAGACCAACCCATTTAGAGTGACTGAAACACACACGTTCAGCTTTTCCGGGTAAGTTCACTGCACACCTAACGAGCCGTCCTGTTTTTAGAGTTTGACTAGCCACTTTCAAACCCAAATGAAGACTCAGACCTGCGGCCACGTCGACGAGGGCGAACAGCCCCACCCGCGTGTCTCCGCTCACGGTCCACTTCTGCGTCTCACAGTTCGGTTGGCAGCAGTGGTTCATGAAGCGGGCCTCGTTCCCCTTGGGCCCAGCATCGATTATCCGGTCCTGACGCACACAAACGCTGAAAATTACAATCCAGCAGGCTTCACTGTGTCTGAAACTGTTTTCAGTGCACCATTTAGTCAAACTGAAGGACATCTTTTAGATCCTGAAATAAGCTTTTACTAAATATTTATTTATCTATTTGAATAAGGACAAAGCATATTAATGAACATCAGTATAAAAACAAATGTAAATATGCTGGATTATAGCTACAAGGTAGTTTTCATCCGCGGTCCCTAGGCAGGCAAATACATAAGAAAGAACATATAATATACAATATAAGCATCACAAGGAAATGTTAACAGTTTAGTGGCCAAATATGGAAAAATGAAGCTTCTATCACAGCATGACATAAACAGACTGTATACAGAAGGCTGCTGACTCTAGACAGATAACCATCAGTTAAAGAAACTTGTATGACTGTTGAAATAAAAGTGGATTTTTAAATGTACTTTTACACCTTTTGATTTATTCAAATAAACAGACAACCAGATCTGACTGGTCTCATTATATCCCGATCCTGTATGAACAAAAGTCCCCTTCAACTCGAAAGATGCTCTCTGTAAGGAATAGTACCAGGAATGAGAGTGAGGGGTTCAAAATTCCAGATGTTTTCTTAAATGCAGCTGTATGAACCGAGTGGAAAAACAGGCCTGATGAAGTTTAAAAAAAAAAAGAAAAAGAAAAACCCTTTTGGATCGCTACTTGGAAGTCAAACCCTGCTGGTACCTTGTCCAGAGTCAACATGTAGAAGTTGCAGATGTCGTTGTCTTGTGCGTGCCTGATCCTGGACCTGCACTCCTCCTCATCGATCACCTCCCCGACGTACTCGCTGACAAACTGGCCCTGAAAGGCACACGGAACGCACATGTTTCAGCCGCCGTTTGTCGCCTCCGTCCGCGGTGCGCCGGCTGGAAAAAACACCTTCTTGATGTCGTGGACACAGCGGAGCCCCCACCCTCGAGACAGGGTCCTGAAGATCTCCACCTGGCTGTACTGACGCTTGGTGAAGGCCTGGTTGAGGCATCGCTCCCCCGCCGGGCAAACCTGGAAGTTCAGAGAGTCAGAGCGCGTCAAGCTAGCACACCCGTCACAGGATCAGCTACGGAGAGGGTTTAGAGTTCTCTAAGCAGCCTGGACAGCACGCCGGCCCATCACAGGGTCACACAGAGACAAAAAAACACACACACGATACCGCAGGTCTTTCATCCCTGCTGCTACCAGACTGTACAACTCTGCACTTTAACAACTGCTGTGCAATTGTGTTATATTTATTGACCTGTGTAATATGTTTACTATGTGTGAGCCATCAATGATGTATATATTTTAATCACCCAAATCTCTACTCTTCCTTGTATATTTGCTTGCTTTTGCTGTACTTTATGCACCTTTTCCTCCTTTTAAATTCTAACCGATGTGTGACCAGTGAATTTCTCCACTGTGAGATCAATAAAGCTCTTATCACATTCACTGCCAGCAAAAATTCAATTAGGAATCTAAGATAGTATTTTTCAGTTTTATAATTTCTGTTCTATATTTTTATTTCTACATTTTACTTCCTTCCTTGCTTCTCATAGAAGTGTTGTGCACCAAACACCAAGGCAAATTCCTTGTAAGTCTAAAAACCTACTTGGCAATAAACCTTATTCTGATTCTGATTCTGATTCTGGTATGACCACATTTGTTAAGTTAGCAACTTTTACACCAATTCCGGTTAATGCTGGCTGTGGGATGAAACTAAGCCCTGTGTGAGTTCTGCTGAAGTCCAGAGAAACGCATGTATTTGTCGTCACCTTTAAGAGGCCATAAAAAAACAAAACACTGAAAGTCCTTGAAAAGGGGCGAGGAAACGTCAAGAAACGCAGAAGGGTCTGAAACCAGACCAGGAGCTGCGGAAATTTCAGCTTCAGAAAAGGAATCATTACACTCTACTATTCAAGTCCATGGACTTAAACCAGAGGTCAGCTCTCAGTTTGTGGTCTGCTGTTAGAATTTGGCTAAAATGACTCACTTTAGCATTGTATGCTATCACATGTAAATTACTGATTGTCTTATTTTCTTTTATAACTATATTTTGTTGAAGTGTTGAAGTCTCTGGCTGTGACCACAGACTCTCTCCTCTTTTCATTTCTCTCTTTTTCTTTCTCTGTTGCTTTAGATCCACGTCTTTAAATCAACAGAAACACACACCATTTGGTACCACATTCCAATGAAATCTACATGAATTATGACCTGGCTTTTTATATATTTTTTCAATATTTTTTATCCACTCTGGTTTATTCTCAGGTTTCCAAGTAAAGAATCGGGTTAAGACTGCTTTCCACATGAAAAGACACGCAGCGCCCTACAGTGTTTTTTAGTCTTTTAAATACAGCTTAATTAGCGGAGTATCGTTTAATCACCCACAACGCTGCGAATGTAACGGCTGGTTCTCGGTACCTGAGGGTGGCACTCGTACAGCAGCATGCGGTTGATGCATTCCGAGTCCATCCCACACGGACTCTCATCTGTGGCCTTGCAGTTGCAGCGAGGGATCTCGGACAGGTCAGCGGTGAAGATCTGAACCTTTCCTATTGGTCGATTCACCTGAAGAAAAACGGAAAGGCAGAGGGCGCTATAAAACCCTGTTTTGAGACATAGTTTTAAAAAAGTGTACTAGAGCGATATCACGATCTGCCACAAACTTCCAGTTGGAGCTTATTACATTATAAAAACATGTAATCTGCATTGAAACTCTAGATGAAAATTTTAGAAAGCTTAACTTTCTTTTCTGACTGAAATCTTTATCTTACATGAAGTAAAAATGCAGGGTTAGTATCTTTTTTTTTAAAAATCTGGATACTGAGTCTAAATTTTTAGGGAATATTGTAAAGGGAATGTAATAACAACATTACATGTTGGTTCATCTCAAAGGAATATTTACTGTCGGCTAAAGGCTTCTTGTGCCCATTATTCCCAATGCAGCGGCATCTTTTGATCCCGTCTACCTTCTTTCTCTCTGCCTTGCTCAAGAGACAAAGAATATGAGGCTTCCAGGCTGAAAAATGTTTCTAACAAAATGGTGCCTCAGACCCTGAAGGCAGCAGGGAGTGACAGACTGTTCAAATTTTTAGAAAATAGGATTTTTAAAATGTTTTTTTATTTCACTGGACTGCAGCTATTACATACAGGTGTCAGTATAAATTCAGCGAAAAGGACAGTTTAAAAAAACAAAAACATTTTTAAACACTTTTTGATGAAAGCTGAAAGGTGCTAAGGAAAAGCACGAGCTTCTGACCTTGATGTGTTTGTACGGCGGTGGCTTTCTGTCATTCTTCCTGTCCTCCTGAAGCTGCCGAAGTTCCTTCTCTGTCTGCAGCTCCCGAAATCGCACAGCCGCCTCCTCCAAAGCTGACAGGCGCCATCAACAGTCGCTCAGTATTCGAGTCAACTGACAGTGAGATTAACCAAAGCAGAAGGGTCTGTAAAAGAGGCCACTTTACCTTTCTTGTAGGTCGCATCGACACCTTTCCCCATCTTTTCCTTGCTGTTGGCGTCCACGTCCATGTACGGGAACACCCTGGCTTGGTAGGTCCACAAGTAGTCGTTGGAGCCAAAGAAGTGAACGGGGAACTCTCCCACGTCGTGCCGCATCCGCTGGATGTTCTCTGGGATTGTTTTGGGATGGCTGACCTCTGCTGGCCACCACCTCAATGAAAGAAAACAAAAAGGAATGAGGGTTAGTGTAACAGAG
>JABUIW010000063.1:327835-342272 GCA_013363375.1 Menidia beryllina
ATAAATAAATAAATAAATAAATGTTTTGGGATGTGTGGCGACACCTTCCGTGCAGACGAAGCACCAGCTGACGTTGACGTGCTCGTGGTTCTTGACGCCCCGCCGGGGGGCGAAGTGGTTGGGGCAGACGATGCTGTTGTTGGAGAGCACCACGCAGCCCGCCGCCATGCACAGGTCGTTGGCGTGATAGGCCACCGGGCAACGCACACACCGCACCAGACGACCTGCGGACACACACCGGAGAGCAGGGGGGGGGGGGTGAGAGAGCTGGGGGCGACAGCAGCTCCGGCCTGGCTCCGGCCTCCCCCCTGGCTCACCCTTGGAGACGGAGGAGCTGCTGGGATTGGCGATGAAGCAGGTGAGGCAGACGTGGATGGAGCAGCGGAAACCGCGGCCCACGGGCGCCGTGGGGCCGTAGCCGGCCACGCACTCGCCGTGGTAGAACTTCCCACACACGGGGATCATGCAGCGCCTCACGTCCTCGCTGCGCTTTTTGCACACAAAGCACGTGTGGGTACCTGAACACAGCACAGGTCTCTCATCAAACCTCAGAAACAAACTAAATAGAAATTAAATAAACACTGTTTTGAATGCATTGAACCCGACTAACCCTTCCGGCTGAATTTTGAAATATTTAAGAATAAAACCAATAAGAAACTGTTTACTTATCTGGCCAATGCAGAAAAAATAGAAATATATTTAACTTTAGGTTGACCTTTTTTAACCTCCTGAGAGCCTGTTCCTCATATGAGGACACTGCATTTCTGCCTCTCTTTACCATGATACTTCTTTGACCTTTGACCTCATAGCAGACATTATCAAACACTAATGTTTGAAATCTAAAGTAAAATGGTTTTATACTTTTTCACCCAATCATGTTCTTATTTTGTAATTAAAATGTAAATAAATCATTTTGACCATCAGAGCCAAATTGCAGAGAAAACAATTAAATCTATAAACACATATTTTAAATACAAAGATAAACCCTTATAAGGAAAAACTACCTGTACCATGACTAAATCTTGTTATTAAACTTATTAGCTCCTACTGATCGCAGATACGTTGAAAAAGCAAAAATGAAAACCAAATAAAATCTCGGCTCTCAGTTGGTTAATGCAATTGAAACAAAAAATAATTTGCAAACTATAGCTTTAAATCCAGAAGTAGCCACTTAAAAAAGAATAGATGCAGCAGCTGTCCAAAGCACAGCAGATACATTCCGACAGGCTAAAGCAGGACGCTAATTTGAATATAAAATCCAGATAAATCGGGATACGGGAAACGGGATGACACGCACCTGATTTGCACTCCGGGCAGACGAACTTCCCTTTCGGGGCCTCGGCCAGAGAGATGCAGGGGAGGTGGAAGGCTCCGCAGCACTGGCCCTCGCAGAGCAGCAGCTCCCCCGTCTTCTCACACACCTTTTGTTTCCAGAGATGATGAGAACAAGTAAAAAAAAAGGGCCTTGTTTGATGGGGTTATACCTCTTCTGTGAATGGTAGGGGGGAGATGTAACATCTATGAAAAAAGCTTGAACTTTTTTTAATAGAAGCTGCACTTTTCTGCAACATTTTAAGATGAATATCCCAATACATGAGATTGATGACCGTATTCCTTCCATTTTAAAGACGGAATAGGTGTGAATTGCTGTTATTAGAGTGTGTTAATAAAAAAAACGCAGATTGTGGCATCATTTGACTCGTCATCCCTCTATGTGTACAAAAGTGACTCCTCACTTGGCTTGAACGTGATGGAAAAATACATTTTTTACCCACGACCAATATGTTCTCCACTCCAAGGCCTGAAGAAAAATATAACAGCGAAGAATACTTTGTTACGCCTCGCTTTAGCCGCTGTTAAATCTCGCTTACACCGCTAATATCACTCCAGTTGTGGCCCTGTCTGCCAGTTTCCTCAGCATGCTTGGGAAATGGGTCAAGAATATGAACTGAAACACTTTGACGGACTGTTGATGTCTCAAGTTCAAGAGCTAATAATTCATTGTTAGCTGTATTGTGGAACTCTGAACTATCAAACTACATCAGAAGGAAGGACTAAAAGCGGTTCATTGGGAAATTTGAAGCCTTAAGCCTTCATCGAGCCAACATCAAGACAATATTTGCATGAACAGTGGAATTTTCTTTGTTGTGTGGTGTCATGGCAGCAGTATATTCGTTCCTTGGGAATCCATCAGAGATCAACAGCAGAAAACAACCGACTCGGTCAGTTGTCTGAACAGTGCAGAACATGATAAACGGGCTCTATAGGTCCTCAGCAAAGCCACTTCACTTCTTCACACTGCTGCAACGCCAAGTTTGAGTACCCACCTGACAAATACTCTCCTTCATGGAGGCCGGCCCTCCGCGGTCCCCTATGATCTTTCTCATGGGCAGGACTGCATCATCACAAAGCAACAAGTCGTCCTTCACAGAAGAAAAGCTGTGGTCCAGACTGGACTGGTCGCCCTTCGAATGCAAGCGGCCCAGGAAAAAAAGAAAACAAAATCTGAGTTGTTTAGAGATAGATTTTGAAGGGAGGGAAAACAATTCCATGTAAGAAGCCAAAGGGGCTGACCTCAGACTCTGCCATTTCCTTTGGGTCCTCGTGTTCACTGTGATCGTCGGGCTGAGGAACGTCGGCAGGCTCCACCGTTCTAGACTCCACTGGTCTAGGCTCCACTGGTCTAGGCTCCACCGTTCTAGACTCCACTGGTCCAGGCTCCACTGGTCCAGGCTGCACCGGTCCAGTCCCCATCGGTCCAGGCTCAGGTGGGGCAGGCTCTGGAGTGGGGGGGGCAGGAGGGCAGTGGCTGACCTGGCTGGACGGTGCGCAGGTACCGGTGGCGGTCCCTGAGGTTGGTGAGGATGCTGCAGGAGGCTTGGCCTTTGGTTTAGGCGGGGGTGCAGAATCTGAGTGTAAAACTGAAAGGTAATGAACAGAGTGGAGCTAATTATTTTAACATAGAATTATGTATTTATTATTATGATTATAGCTATTATCAAAGACACAAACTACATTGTTATTATAGTGTTATTTCCTAGTGGGGGTCTAATTTTACATTGTTTTAAATCCAGACATCCACCATCCATTCATTTGGAAAATGAGTTTTATTGGATATAAAATCCGTAGTTTTCTCCCTTGAAGTCCATGTAATTACTTCCTCATTGAGGCATTTTTAAGAAACGACTAAAGAGCATCATAAATATGCACCAAATATTCACAATTCATGAACAAACGCTGGATAGTTACGTCTTAGAGATGATGAACAACATAGCCTAGCTGTTTGGACCAGTAACATCTAATTCAAATCCCTCCCCACACATCAGAATAAAACTATGTAACACAAAGCCTTATTTTCACTTGGCTATATCAACTAATAGAAGTACTTCAGAATACTAGCCATGAGTCAGTCTTCCTGATAAAGTGCAACCATGCTTGGTGAGTTCCCGGCTCCAGGCCTGTTTCGATGTAGAGACATATTTACATTTCTCTACGTGTAACCCATTGTGTTATTTAGTTATGAGTGTTTTTCCCCTTAAACTCCCATAACCATTGCAAAAGTGGACAATTTGGACAAAGCTTTGTCATCTTTTGAGATGATAAAAGAAAATGTGAATAATGCAAGTCTGGTCATATACAAACATTTAAAGAAAAAATCTGATACTGTGAAAGCTTTTGTTTTTTTTTTAGTATGTAATTAAGGATTGACTAAGAAATGCATGGTGTCATGACATGAGGTGACTCACTGACCAGACTGAGGAGCAGGATTTGAATTGGTCCTCTGTCCTTTGATCTGTAACAGAAAGAAATATTATCAGAAATCATTCATCTTTAACCAGGAGAGACTTTCCACTTTGTTACATTGTGTCTCCTGTTGCTGGATGAAAATGTCCTGCATCTTGACTTTGTATTTCATTCTTTATTTTCTTGAACTAGACAACGAAGAACCTAATCAAACCAAACTTATATGACATTAAATGGAGTACTTGTTTGACACTCTTATATTCAGCTTTACATTTACATCCAGAAATTTAGCAGACATGCAAGGGCTAGAGTTTCCCAAAGTGACTGAAAAGAAAAGATTTTGAGCAATCGATATATATTCTGGAGAGCAGGTATGGGGCCAAATTCAAACAATGTCATCTCCAGGCAGACAGCGTCTAATGTGAATATTCTTAATGAAATGTTCACAAAAATCCTCTTTATTAATCCAACTTCCAACTTTAAGAGACTTTTAGAAACACAAATAGGATAGTCAGCGCAGTCACTCTAAACAACAAGGATTAACCATTATTTCTAACCTGGTTTACATGAAAATAAAAACACCTACATAGGTTTACTGGGTTGACTTCTAAGATGTCTATGGTTTCATGTGGCATTACTTCAGCTTATGGCAGACTGTACCTGAAGGCACTGGATTTTAAGTGCCTCTTCAGAGGTTAGGGTTAAGGAAAGTTGTGGCAGAAAGTGATTAGTAAGCTTTAGATATTTGTAATCTGAATTACTAGGTTATTACAAAGTAATACATTACATAAGAAGTTGATCTACCTTCTTTTTGGGCACAGTTGATGCCTCGGCCTCCAAACAGTACTCCAGGATTTTCTGAGTAGGTTTCCTCTTCCGCTTTTTCTCCAACACAGGCCCAGCTCCTGTGAGTCAGCGATTACAACCATATCATCATCCAACACGAAAAGCATCCACCATCATGTTGCCACATTTGCATTTTTACTACTTCAAACCTTCTTGAAGTTAGCGGGACTCTAAATTCAAAGGACAGACAGGCCAGCGCTGCCTCACCATTGTCTTTGAAAAGGCTTTCTGACAGCAGCGGCTCGGCTTCGGGAGGAGGGGTCAGCGTGTCTATGGACAGCACGGGAGTGTCTCGGGGAGACGTGTTTGCAATGTTGGGAATTTGTAGTTCAGGTGGTGGAAGTCCAGCAGTTTCCTCGGGAGGCGGGGTCTGCATTTCAGGAAGCAAGGTCGAGGATGGGGGGTCGTGAGCGTGGCTCTCCAACTCCAAAAATTCAGACGTGGAGGTAATGGGTTGACTTGCCTGAGAAAAGAAATCGATACAAGTGTCATGGGTGGTTACGTGTACAGTTACATTAGGTTTTTAATGACTCGAAATCATAACATGCACGAATGGTAAAGTTACAGCCACGCTTACATTGTGCGGTTTCTCAATCAGCTGGAGAGACTTCTTGGCTTTCTTCCTCGTGGGGAAAATCTGCTCATACTCTTGGGTCCACTCGATCAGCCTCTTGCTGGGCCTTCTTATTCGTTTATGTGCTGTGGGCAAAAAAAAAAAAAGACCAATTTGTTTAACCATTTGTCACACCGCATACAGGGAAACTTAATTTTTTACAAATTATATGGATGATTCCATAGCTAAACATATGGGCTTTTAAATCCAATTACAGCAACTTACAAACAGCTTTGTTCTCTTAATAGATACTTTTGTTAATAAATGCTTTCAGCTCATGTTCAAACCTATAAATCCTGTGTTGCCACCTGGTCTTTGCCCTGTTCTGTCCTTTCAGGGTGAACATTGCTTTATAAGCGTTGTGGTAACTGGAGTAACATCCGCATTATTGCTGATAAGCAGCAATCCAGGAGGTCTCAGTTTCTTGATCTGAAGTTCTGGATTTAAAAGACCAAGACAGTGATTGCCAAACGAAAAAGAACGAAAGACTTAAGAATATCCACAAACCAAAAGTTTGGTCTAGCAATAGCTGTCCACGTACTACACATTTAGCCCCCTATCCATAAATATGTCATGGCTGATTTCAAATCAGGACTCTTTCGACTTAATCTTTTTTTGTCATGTTGATACATCAATAGAATAAAATGAGACAAAAAAATCCTATTTGCAGGTTTTCTTAAATTTGGTTTACAGATTGGTAGACTGTCCTTACTTGCTGGAACCTTGTCTTCTGCAGTGCTGTACGTAAAGCCCGGGGTCTTCTCGGTGCAGTCTGCATCAAAACCCTTTGCCCGTTCTACGATCAGCGTGGTGTCACTCTCCTTCCGCTCCAAAGGCACCAGGATCTGGAGACTCTCCTTCACTCTGTCGCTCTGTAAATCTGCCCCAAAGCCCCCTTCGATGCCCCCGGCCTGCCCCTTCGGGCTGCTATGTGTGTCCAGGAATCCTGATGAGCAGTCCACTCTGGATGGGGAGTCTCCTGCCGGCAAAGATTCTGGTCTTGAGGAGGCCGCCAAACCTGGGAAACCAGGTCCAGGTCTGGCGGGACGACAAGGCACTCTGGAGCTGCTTTTCTTTTTCGACCCCCCAGAGCTGCTCTTTCTATTATGAGCCCTTTGGGGCATCTTGCTTGAACTACCACAGATCTTTTTAACCATACTTTTGTCTGGATTTGAATGTGAACCGCTGATTTCATGTTGAACCGGTTGAGTTTCCCCTGGCATCAGGGACGGCTCCGGTTTGACATGTGCGCTCGGGGGCCCGATCTCCAGCTCCAGGGGCGCCCCGTCCCGCTCTCTTGTGTCATGCAAGTCCTTCAACATCATCAGAAAAGTGCTGAACCTGTAGTTTGTGTCTGGTTTGAAAGACACCGGTTTACCATCCCTCTCATTAGTCAGGGACTGAAAAGATACCTCTTCTACATTTTTGAAGGCATTCATAAAGCAAAAGGGTGACGGAGGGGATGATGAAGAATTCATGGCAGACGACGGCTCCTCGCGCTTGGTCTTCACCTTGGATGTGAGGGGTATGAAGTCCATCGGTGGAGTCGAGGATATCGACAAGTTCTCATCTTCGCTCTTGACATCAGCTTCAAAGTCATTTGAATCGGAGAAGATCAAAGACGGCGAGCTACAATTGGAAAAGGCGTCCGGGTCGCGGGCGCTTTTGCCGGCGGGAGGAGATTTCAGAGACTTTATCTTTGTGCAAAAGTCCAGTTTGGCCTTGGAGCTCCACACGAGGTCCTCCACGCTCCTGAAAGGTTTCAGCAGCTGCTTGCGCTCAGCCTCCTTTTGGGCCCTTTCCCGCCTCTTCCGGTCCACTTGGCGCATGGCCCTCAGTGCTCTGGTCATCAGCCGGTTGCTCGCCGGGAGGTGGGCGGGCTGCTCGCGGGCGGCGTGAAGAGCTCTTTCGGGTTTGACAGAGGAGACGCGTTCGGCCGTGCCAGAGCTTCTGCTTCCCGGGTCCTTCCGATCGGTCAGTACGGGGTCGGAACTGCGTAGCTGCTCACAGAACGGGGCTGTGATATCCGACCGGTTGCTGCTGTCCGACCGGTCGGCTTGTTGGGGGGATAAAGGAGCCACCTTGCCTCCACCAAGGTTTGGAACTGGCATCTGCTCTGGTTCTGTGGTACCTAACCGCTCAGTGGTTAACCCTCCACACGGTAACTCGGACGAGAGGCGGATCATACCAGACCCCCCGGAAGCCTTCAACTTCTTGACCGAGAGCTTTACGGCTTCCGAACTCCCTGTGTGATCTGTCGAGCCAATGCCCCTGCTGTCTGGCCGGTCTGGTCGAGAGACCGTTGTTCTGTTGCCATCGGATTTTTTCTCTTTCTTTGCACACCTGATGACTTCAGCGTGGCAATCTTTGGGGTTCAAACACTTCTTATCCTTTATCTCTTTACGTATCAGTTTCACAAAGGGGAGCTTACACTTGGAGACCAGACAGGTTTGCTTCTCTAGCCTCGATAATGAATCAGGAGTTACGGCTTTTAAAGGGGAAGCTGAAGTCTTATTGCTTTCTCTTCCTCGGTCAGAAATCTTACCGGCTGCATTAACCTGTTCAGTGGCAGTAGCGACCGAATGCTCCATCAGACTGATGCTCTTACTACTCTTTGAAAAACTGCAGTTGTCTTTCTTTGAGCTCTCTAAATCCCTCTTTAAATTTGGACTCCCCGATTGCCCAGGCGAAGGGTCGGTAACAGTGCCGGCTGAATTACCGGCTGGCTGCCTGCTCTTCGAACATACATTCTCCACCGACACCAGGGACTTGGGTTTGTCCAATGGTCCCGATTGGTCGACAATACTTCTGTTTGCACCGTGAAGCTTAGTCCCGGTCTCAGTGTTTTTACAAGGTCCTGCCTGTTCAGGTAGAAATTTGGTATCAGGTTTGTCTGGCAGCGTCGCCTGGTCAGCTGATCCCCCACTACAGGAGGAGGCGCAAGCACCCTGTATCTTTTTACAAATGGCGTTGGAGTTCTTTTTCTTACTTGGGACTTTACTAAAGAGGGAGCGGTCGGGCATCTGGCTTATCTTTTTAGGTCGCCTGTCTTTGCCTGATTTACTGAACCAAAGCCCGCTCTGCATCTCAGGCTGCTTCTTCTGCTCTCTTATGATGGCGACCGACGGCTGGGACGAGACTAGCTTAGACTGACGTTCAAGTGCTTTAGGACACAAAATTTTAGGGACCGAGTCAAGGTCAGAGTATGGACAATCTCCACCGCCCCGGTCCGATTGGTCTGGACTGCCGCGGGGAGTCTTTTTAAAGTGTCTACTGGTTTCCTTTGAGGATTTTGTCATTTTTTTCTTGTTGGAAGATTTTGTTAAAGTGCTCGGTTTCGTCTCAGTCGTAGCCATCGACGAAATGTCTCCATTAGTTATGTGCGACGTCTTCGACAAAATGGAGGCCGGTGGGGTGGAAAGGGGAAAGGCTGCAAGGGACTTGTCTTCCTCTATTGGAGGAGAGCTGAAGTGCGAGTCATCTTCTGCCGATGAAGACATGGATGGAGCCATTTTGTGTCTCTGGGCCAGAACAGATTCAGCCAGGCCAACACTGGAGCTCCAGGAGTCTTGAAAACGCTTAGCCATCTGCAGAAATACACGGCGTACACTACTCAGTCTAAGCACACATTTAGCCTTAGAGAAACAAACTCATTCTTAAATTTGATCCTTTGGTTTTCGGCATTCGCCACCAAAAACAACACCACAATAATGCACGGGACAACATTTTCATCACCTTTTAATCAGTCAAAAACTAGCACTTACTGTGTATTTATTGTTCTGCTCCCGTTGCTTGCCTTTTCGTCGCAAAAGAAGGAGCTGTTCGAACTCAAAGCCTCCTTGGAAAGCGTGGGTAGATTTGTCCTCCACCCAGACCATCTCCTCGGGCTCCCCAAAGGTCCTGACATAATAGAGCCGGCAGGGGCGGTCACTGCGCTCTAAAACAGTAACAAACATCCCAAGATGTTCATCAGGCATGCTATCTGGATCAAACCCACAAACAGGCACCAAAATGTCCTAAATCTGCCCAAACAAAATCGACCAGGTCAGCATGTCGCTGCAATTCTTCTGCTGTAGAACACACAGTAAATGCATGAGTATTCATACAAGATTATGTTTACAACTGAAATGAATAAGAATAAATAGGGGGATGTCACTGCACCCGGATCAACTGCACAGAAAACGAGTGAGTTTTAAACTGACCTGGAATGCAGAGAATATTTTTTAAAAAGCAAGAGACACAATGTTCTTATCTGGTTTTACGGAACAAAAAAAACAAAAAAACATAGCTTTCCAAACATTTTGAAAAAAAACAAATGTACCTTTTTTGTTACAAATTTTCCCCGCAAACCCATTTGAGAATTAGCGGTTCAAAAAATGGATGGATGGAAACAACTTTTAAACAATACTTCTTAGGATAACTTCTAATTACACATTTAAAATGGACACTTCTAGCTAATAGCAGTTGAAA
The DNA here is from genome assembly GCA_013363375.1 of Menidia beryllina. NCBI lineage: Eukaryota > Metazoa > Chordata > Actinopteri > Atheriniformes > Atherinopsidae > Menidia > Menidia beryllina. The sequence continues at coordinate 337,509 of JABUIW010000063.1, forward strand.
GTGAGTGCATCGAAACCCTGCCAGGAGCGGACTAGCTCTAAACTTTTTGTTATGGGAAAATGGGCAAAGAAGATAAGAAAATATCTCCCTTATGTGAATTTCAGCTCACATCTTCAGACTTTTCTCTGCAGAGCAATTTGTTACAGGTTCCGTTTCTTTTTTCTTTGTTGTATTTGTGTTTTTTAAATCAAATCTTTCATCTGTTCTAAAAGAAAAGTACATTATCTGGACTGAGTTTATGTTTCTTCATAATCACTAACACCCTATCAAGTACAGAGTAGTAACTTGTTCTGGCACCTGAAACTTAACTTCTTCTTAAAACACAGAAGCCTAAAAATAAAAGCATAAAAAAACATAAACTGTGGGTTGTTTTCTGTTACACTTGGTTAGCCTTAATCACAGTCAATAAACGCGTTACATGGGAGGATTAATGCTGGACTTTACAGCACAGACAAAATCTAGGTCAATCTGAGCTTTTTTTGGTTTGTTTTAACCAACACATTAAATTGAAAATCGCAACGAAACAAAAAAAATCTGAAATTTGTTTGGGACTAAACTGTTGCTTCATATTTAAAGCTCAGGTTGGATGAAGATAACAGTCCTTTGTAGAACTTAATTCTGATGCTCCACACAAAGGTAAACAAAGGCTAAGATTCAGTACTGATGTCAGTTAGGGTGAAAATAGCTGATTTAGTGCTTCAAACAGTACAGCATGAGTGACACTCCCTTTGTGATTGGTGCTCAGGGTTAGTTTAGATCAGGTCCGGTTAAGTCCCACACCTATAAAGTATAGAACGGTTTGCAAATCGCACACCAAGAACACAAATTTCCTGTGGCATACTCACAATTTGACAAGCTCCACATGAAAGAACGAATATTGTCCAAAGAAAATTAGCGTGCGACTAGTTCTTAACTCACCAGTCTGTCAAGACGTGGAGTTACATTTTGGTATAACAAAAAATGTTGATGCTGAAATCTCATATTTGGTCTAACAAATATCTACAGCACTGTGATCACCCTTCTTCAAAATCTACATTTGTGAAAGGGGAATCAAAAGTACAAGTCCCAATAACTTACCCTAACCCACTGCTAACCCTGACCTGCCATATCATGAGATGAGATCATCAATTTCTTAAAAAACTACAAATGTGAAACTGATATAGCGCAGATGTAAGATGAATGGTTAACCTCCCGATAATTTACCCTAACCCATTACTAACCCTAACCCAATACTAACCCTAACCCGCTATGATGAGATGAGATCATCAATTTCTTAGAAAACTACAAATGTCAAACTGATACAGCGCAGATGTAAGATAAATGGATAACCTCCCAAAAACGTACCCTTTACTAACCTTAATCATAACCTAGTACTAACCCTAACCCGTTACTAACCCTACCCACTACTAACCCTAACCCGCTATCATGAGATGAGATCATCAATTTCTTAGAAAACTACAAATGTGAAACTGATATAGCGCAGATATAAGATGAATGGTTAACCTCCCGATAATTTACCCTAACCCTAACCCGTTAATAACCCTAACCCAATACTAACCCTAACCCGCTATGATGAGATGAGATCATCAGTTTCTTGGAAAACTACAAATGTGAAACTGATATAGCGCAGATGTAAGATGAATGGTTAACCTCCCGATAATTTACCCTAACCCATTATGAGATGAGATCATCAATTTCCTAACCTCCCAAAATAACTGACAACATTCAGAAACAGTGCGTTAGTCTTGGTTATTGCCACCAGTAGACCATGGCTGACTGACCTTTCACCCTGTGACAGACTCCCAGAACAGGGTCAACGGTCACCACGCAGGGCCACCACGGCCTGCGGCTGAACTTGGCCCAAACAATGTCCCCCTGAGCAAACTTCACCGGTGGCAAAGGCTTCTTCTTCAGGTGGTTCTGCTGCTGTGGGACAATGCAGAGCAGAGAAAAAGTTCAAAAACTAAACAAAACCAAAAAACAAATTATTAGTTTTTGACCTTTGGTTACAGTCCAGTTACTCTACAAACATCAAACGGACTTGTTTCCTGACTCACGGTCTGTAAGCGCAGTTCTTGATAGGTAACATATTGCATTAGCAAAATATCTCAAACTGAACGGGCGGCTGCTAAGACCGTTGCCAGGCGACTAACTGGGCTCCTGAACTGACACGTGTCGCCCCCTTACGGTGCACATGCAGGTTTCTCCACGAGTTCACCCATCTAAATAAGGTGTCGACGACTGGGGAGTCAAGCAGTGAGCTGCAGAAACATGCTAAAAAGTCAACGTCAAAGGATGTTCTCACTTCTACTGTCGTTTTCCTTCGGTCTAGCTTTGAGGTGAGGTCAATTGGGTCGTGGGTTTAATTCCCATCATGCTAGTCTGTATGCAAAAAGGCAACGGAACAGTGTGCACGAGGGCCATCAAGTGGACTCTCAAGCAGGATTCGCCCCTAATTCGTACAACACCACTGACATAAGTGTGGATGCAACAGGGAATTCAACGTGTGTGTGTGTGTTTTTCCCCTTAAATGCCTACACATTTGTTTCCGACCAACACATGCTGTCCTTATTCAGCTGTTTCTTTTCCAGCTATGACGTCATGTAGGTAAGGTGATTAGGGTCTTACGAAGAACGTTAAGATTCAGAATCAGAGTCGGAAATACTTTAATAATCCCAGTGGGAAATTGATTGAGCTGGTAACTGCTATTTGCTTACTTTAATGCAGACCAAAGCCACATTTGTGACATTTTCTCTTTCTTATCTATGCAGATTTATTTGCAGGTGAGGGAGTTAGTGCTCTGAGAAAGTTGTGCCCTTACACCATAGTTTTACTTATCGAGATAAGTTAAGATCTTTTCTCTATCAGCACGCAGTCCCTTTCAGCTCCTGCAGAAAGTTTCACATTTCTAACGACGGCCTCCGAAGGAGGTGTTTTTATCGTTTTTATTTTAGCTCACTGCAAACCAGGGTGACTAATGGCAGTGTGAGTTATGGAGTCGTGTTTCTTTTTGTGTCAACCGAACACCGCCATGACGAGTCTCGCGTTGTCGTTTGAGGTGTTCGGTTCCCCGAATGTTCCGGCCCGTAGCCGTGAGTCATGTGCCTCACGCGTGTCCCGGGTCGTTATGCTCAAGACTCGGCCTGTATCTAAAACTGTCGGGAAAAAAAGGGGGTCAAGAGGGTCACACTTGCCAATGAGTGCGTTAAGAGGCTTTCTTCCAACAGCAAAAGCTCAGAGTCACTCTCCCACTCGTCCTCCGAGCCGTCCCAGTATCTCCTGCGTTGCCCTGACGACTGGGAGCGTGTGACCACCTTGGCGGAGGGCGCCACCGCGTCCCTGGAGTCCGAGTGAGCATTTCCAGCGGGGGGCTGAGTCAAACTCCCCGCGCCGGCGGGCTTGTCCTGCATCTTTTCGACCGTGGACGCGGCCCCACCCCCCTCCTCCTCCTCCTCGTCTTCGTCTTCAAACAAAGAGGACTCGAAATGGAGCAGGCCGTTGGCGAAGGGGCTGCTGCTGTCCAGGGAGAAGGCCGGGCTGGGGGGCCCCGAGAAACAGCCCGGGGCCTTTTTCTCCGAGCCGACGGAGTCGTTTGGGCTGGCCGGCGGGGGGTCGCCGCCTCCACCCGGGGCCTCCGGCCGCCTCCGCCCGGGAGGAGCCTGAGCCGGCCGCAACTCCCCGCCCGCGCTGTGGGGGGCCGAGTAATCCCTGCCGTGGTCCCAGGGGTCCGGCTTCGGCGTGGCCCTCTCCGTGTCGCGCGCGCCCCAGTTCCAGCCGGCCTCCGGCTCGCGGGCGGTCAGCGCCGGGCCGGTCAGCGCCGGGCCCGGCTGGCTCACCATGGTGGTCAGGTGCTGCAGCCTCTTGAGGGGAATGTAGGAGGAGGACGGCGGGGGGGAGCGCTCCCTGTGCGCGAAGCCATAAGCCGAGGCGTGCTTGAGGGAGGAGGCGGCCGCAGACATGGTCAGGCCCAGCCGGCGGTCATGGCGTCCGGCGGGGCCGGAGGGAGGCAGTAGGTCGCGGACAGGGGTCAAAGGGCAGCCGGACAGATCGCTCTTCCTTCCAGGGCCTGAGTAAGGCCCACTCATGCTGGCATGACTCCTCCCTGAAACACAACCAGAAAATAGGATCAGCTTACTGACAGCGTCTCAAAACATAAAGAATCCAAGTCCTGGCACGTAGGTCACACTTCAACCAAAAGACACGGTAAAACGCTCATCAAGTGGCGGCTAAAATTCTGTAGGGGAAAATGAACGAAACGACGAGAGTTCATTCAATGAGATGTCCCAATATTCCGTGAGCCGATCTACGGCAAGCGGCCGGAGAACGAAAACCTTTTTTTGTCTCAAAGTGACAGGAACAACAAACCTGCCTCGTGCGTTGTCAAACAGAAACGTAAACATACGTCGCGCGGTCAGTCGCTAACGTGACATTTTTTGGCCTCCTAAAAAAAACAAAACAAAAAATAAATAAACACCGCAGCCGAGCGAGGGATCCTCTCGGACGCGCTATCGCGATATGATGGGAATGACATCAAAACGCGATAAGGTCAGCGCGTGCGGCCGCTGGCGTCAGCGCCGTGCACGCAGCCCGCGGAGCCCGTCGCACAATTATAGCGCGTCACGTGGAAATAAAAGCCCACGCGCGAACACGCCGCCGCCGGAGCCGCGAGCGCAGCGTCAAAATGGACCCTGCCGCGCGCGCGCGCGCGTCTCGAAGGCGAGCGTGCGCGACAGGGTGTGTGGATGAATGCGAAAGGCCGTGTGT
>JABUIW010000063.1:347272-363484 GCA_013363375.1 Menidia beryllina
GGAGCGGTGAGGGGGTGGTGAGGGTTTGGGATTTGGGTTGTCAGGTGCGGTCTGAGCATGAGGAGTTTTAGGGTTTTCAAAAAAGAACTGAAAGAAAGAAAGGAGAGGCTGCAGGGGAGAGGGGAAAGAGAGGCGGAACACGGCCTGCTGCCGGTTTGCGGAGCGCAGAACAGCGCCCCGCAGCGGCAGCGCTGCGTAATGGCAGCCAGAGAACCTCCAGCTGGTTCTGCTTACAGCAGCTCTCACCTGCCGGACCTTCCACTGCGCTGCAAATAGCCCCCCCCCCCCCCCTTAGATAACCTGGATGTGAGAAAAGAACAGGCATGTGCTGCTCACTCTAAATAAAAAGCCGACGATAACGATCTGGGTAAAACATGACCCGTCCATCCATTTTCTATCCCCGCTACCGTCAAGTAGGGGTGCCTGTTCCTGCTGTCATCGGGAAAATTAGTTTGAGAGAGAAAAAACACATGTATTATTAGACAGACGCCTATCAGTTCTGCTAAACTGAAAATAATCTTCAAGTTGTGGAACATAGTTGCATAAATAAGTTTTATTTGTCAGGAAACCTCTCGCATACATGTCAGTAAACGTAAATATTAAGACAGGAAATGCGTCCTTTAACGCAGTTGCAATTCAAATAAATAGAAAAACAATACATCTAAATTAAAGAACGTCTAGTGTGTGTGGAATCCTTCAATGTTGACATTTGTGGTGGACTTTTAAGTTCAAACCCAAATCACAGATATCCAGCAAATCTTTACTCTAAACGAAATCTAAGTTTTAATCCTGTAATCATGGCTCAGAGGTGGGAAACACTTTTGTATAGATCACTTTAATTTAAATAGAATAGAGCTATGAATGTTTTCTACCCACTACTTACATAATATTTCTATCCAATATTAGATTCTTCTTCATCTAAGCACCATTGGTTATACATTAACACCTACACATAGAACATATTACAATTAAACTTAATCATTTCCTGCTTGTTTTTAGGCATTAACCCTGTGATGCCATTTGTATAATATTTGATACACATGGTTTCTGAAATGTTTTGCATCTGAGACCTTTTGCATCATTTCATGGTAAAAACTTTGCTCAAAACCCTGTTGTACACAACAGATGCACCTGATAACAGCAGCCAGAAGACTACAGGATGATCATTTTGACTTATCGCACAGTAATAAATTAGTATTGAAAAATTATTGTGTATTTTTCATATTTTGTTAAAGGGCCAAATAAAGACTTTTTCTTAAGGCTTTAATGGATTACATGCAGTGCTTAGGAATTTCAAAAATATTATTTAAGTTGTTTAGCCTCGAAAGTAAGCTTAGAAGAATCAAACTGCTGAGTAGGGTTTTAACTGACACATATCCTAAATATACACACAATTGTTTTCATGAGCATTACAGCTTTTCATTCTTGAAACTTAAATGGAGTTTTCTCTAACTTTTTTCTCTAAATTACACAAGAGTAGAATTAATTGTATCAAATTGTGTGTGCATTAATCATTCAAAATAAGAACTAAAGAAAACTCTATGTTTCATCTGCCTGTGGTAAAAGGATATTACAGTATATAAGAAGCTGAGGTGAGTTGTATTCACTGGCACTGTCAAGACTTCCACAAGTCTCCTGACCCTCAAGTCTTAAAATAAAAAGAGCCTGAGAAGTCATTTTGTGTATCATGTTTAGGATCAGAAAAATAAGATAACATAAGATAACAGTATTCTCATTAGTGGAAGCTTTTACAATACTGGCAATATATATTGGACAGGAAAAAAGGACAAACAGACAAAAAATAAATAGAAATGGATGAAAACATACCTCTTGGATAATATTCTTTCCCTCTGTCTCAAATTCTACATACTTTATTTCTATGTAAGCTAAAGCTAAAAGTCATTCATTAAATTGTAACAGCAAAATCTTAATGATGTGAAAAAATTTAAAAACTGTAGACGGTTAGGATAACACTTTCCAGCCAATTCTAGCCAAATAGACATTTTCTAAAAGTACTTAGTTTCAGCATCATAAATAAATAAATAAATAAAGAGTAATCATGGTGTCGCACAGAGACAAACAACCACACACAATAACATTCTCTCCAAGGGGCAATTCAAAGTGTTCAACCGACCTAACATTCATGTTTTTGGAAAGGGGGGAGGAAGCTGGAATACCTGGAGGGAACCTACACAGACAGCGTGAAGCTAATAAATATTTGAAATGACAATATTTTGTTTCCTCTTCTTCCAAACTACCAGTGATCGAATCTTACAACTGTGTATCCACGTTCCAATCTATTCTCCAATACAAGGGATACAAAACATTTCATTTTTCATGTTCATGAACTGTTAAACAGAAACTTACAACACATAAAACTGATTTTGGAATTTCATATTTTATTGAAGTTTGTATAAAATTGAAATACCATGGACCCACCCTTGAGATAATGATATCTCTATTAAATCATGTAGTAAAACTGAAAACCACTATTATTATATCACAAAATATTACAAACTAGTTTCTAAAATTCACTGAACTCAGTAGATAAAGTCACACGTAGCAGAGCACAGTGGCTTATTCATAAACAACAAACCATTTTCAACCGTTTCCTTCCTGTAAACAAATACAGTAAAGATATGCAGAAAACCCACAAACACATCCTTTTAGAAATTCCTTAAAAACCTCATCATATGTGTCTCTTTAGAATGCTTTGACAAAACCGACTTTTCAGTGTTTCTTGTTAAAGCACAAGTTAGGGAGGTTGCCTCTTGGCAAAAAGCTAATCTATTCTGATCATACAGTGGCATTACCTCCCTTTTCATAACAACGTGCTGTTTTTGCTAATGTCAATAGATACTCACTGAGGTTAGAATGGCTCAAGGTATTTTTGAATAGTTTTTCTGTAAATGACTCTGTTTTCATGACACAGAGCCAAACAGATTTTTTAAAAAGAACACTTAAATATCACATTTATTTTTCAAGATGACTTTGAGCTTCCTTTGATCAAAGATATGCTGAACTGAAAATACTGCAAAAATATATGATGATTTCTGGATCTTTCTCAATTTCAGGTTGAAGAGCTGGACTGCTGATACCTGAGCTGTTTTGGCTTCCAGGGTCAATTCATTTTAGAACCTTTACTGTTTTATCTTCTAAAGTACTTTAAGCATTTCTGTCAACATGTTGTCTTAAGTTCATTCTAAATATTCTCTATCGGACCACAGTTGAGGGAGACAGCATATTCACACAGGTGGCGTTTAATTGATTTTATCACCAAACTGGTATATCAATATTGCCAGTCGGCCTTCTTTAAAGCTGTAAAAAAACAGTCTGTCATCATGAACAGTCTGTGCACATTAGTTGGAAGTGGTGATTATGAATGCCACCCTGTGGAGTGAAGTAGATGGTGTTCACAAACACAGACTAACAGTAATATCAGGGACTAGGGGAACTAGGGAAAAGTATATGATGTTCATCTGCTGCTGCTGAGGTGCAGTTTCTCCTGAAAAAATGTTAATGGGCTTCTGATTTTTCACACTGGAGTCACAAATGTTTGGTTGGTCTTATTGTCTCCTAAATGCCTCCCCAGCCCCCCGGTTTAACAACTTCACTTCATGGCCCAGATCCTGTATTTGTATGGGAAAACAAACAAAAATAATACGTTCCAAGCTAGTTCTTCAAACCTGGTGTGAACCAACACTGCAAACACTTTGGTGGAAATCATCAGAAGTTAGAGGCAGTAAATAGTAGGATGCTGTGAACTTCCATTTGTTGCACTTTGCAGACGGTCAGGTAAACCTTTGGGGGGTAATCGGAGGGGACCTGGCTGGTTGTGCAATAGAACTGGTATATTTTTGGGAAGTGGTGTAGGATGGTGGCTCTTCAAGTTCAGAAGGAGATCCCATACTGTTGCTGGAGGAGTCGTCCATGGAGGGATCCTGCAAAAGAGGAGGACATCACCCTAAGCACATTTCTTACCTCAAGATGCCGTTTGTGAACTGTGTGTTGGAACATATGTTGTAATGCCCAAAACAAAGATTGGTGCAATGTTTTGTATTGAAAAACACCAGGTTGCTGCTGATTTACAGGTAAAACACGGAAAATCTTAAATAAATAAATTGCAATGATTAATGTTTTATGTGATTTTGTGTCAAATAAACATTTAAATGTTACTTCCACAGTCGAAAGACACAATGGACAGAGGATAGTGACATATTGATATAAGTATTGAATCAAGAGAGCTACATTTAACTGAGAAAAGTTGATTTGCAGTTAGCAATGTTTGGGATATTTTAATTCAGTTCTTAATTCCATTAGATTATCCATCGACTATCCATCTATACTGCTTATTCCTGGTGGGGTTGATAGAGGTGGGGATGCTGGGGCCTACCCATTAGATTAAATTCCTTAATATTTTCACATGGTGCCTTGTGATAATCTTATCCATGTGTGTTGTTTCATAATTTCTTCTCAAGAGATTAAAACAATCTCTCACTAAAGCAACAGGAGACTGCATTTACAAATGGAAACACAGGCAGCAGCACTCTCTTATGATCTGCAAAGATTTTGACATCCATTTCTAGCAACCTGCAACATCAGGGATCTATTGAGGAGAACACTTGTTGATTACAAGTAGGGTAAACAAATGAAAAATTATTTGTAAATGAAAATTAGAGTGGTGAGGAAAGATGTACCTTTCGTTGGAGGATATAAAGCGAAGTAACTGCATTTATCCCATTATGGTCTGCCATTTTTGGAAGCACATCATCTGTGAGAAAGCACAATACATTTGAATAATATTCACACACACAGCCACATTATAAAAGGCAAATGATTTATAAATCAGGGCGGCGGACTGGGCTTTCTGAAATCCATTTAATGCCCTTAATGAAACTACAAATCCCAAAAGGAAGAAAAATGTACAGTAGATGCTCCCGCCAATGGTGGACCAGTCCATCACAGGGCCACAGAGTACCCGAAGAAAACCCACGCAGACATAGGGAGAACATGCAAACTCTACACAAAAAGTCCTGTCCTCCAAGGACTTGAACTAGGAACCCTCTTTCTTTGGGGCTACGGTGCTAAACACCACACGACCATGCCGCCCTGCTTGTGGTGTTACAATGAAAACATCACTGTGAAGATGATCTGTGCCCAGGCAATCAAACTGTAAGCTCAGAGTTATGTTCCCTGGTTACAAACATTCTCCTCTGGGCATCTGTCCTGCCACAGCCACTGGGTTCTAAACCAGTGTCTTTTGAACCTTTTATGAACCTCTACTTTAAACCTCTCCCAGATGCCAGAGCTGACCTACCTTATCTCTAAGGGAAAGCACAGACACCCCATGGAGAAAACTCATTTTGACTGCTTGTATCTGTGATCTCGTTCTTTCGGTCACTACCCGCAACTTGTGAGCATAGCTGAGGGTAAGAACGCAGCTCAGAGATCAGTAAATCGCATTTAGCTGCAAATTGCTCCAGCGAGAGCTGGAGATCCCGGCCCAATGAAGCCAAAAGAACCATATCATCTGCAGAAAGCAGAGATCCAATCCTGAGGCCACCAGATCGGAACCCATCAACGCCTTGGCTGTGCCTAGAAATCCCATTGAACAGAATCTGTGATAAAGGGCAGCCTTGATGGAGTCCAACCTACACTGTTGAACAGCTGGCTTAGGACACTGTTTGACTGTATTGCCTCAGTCAAATTCCCCACCTGCCATTGTCCTTGGAGCACCGCTAGGTTTTTCTGCCACCAATATACTTCATCATTGGCCGATTTTCTAAAGTGTGCCACCTCATTCCCCAAGAAAGCTCCACTCTTCCAGAGAAACTGCTCACTTGTAAGTGAAACATAGTTTTCGTCTGCGATGTATAGCCCTGGAAATACTCTCAGATCGGGGTTTCCAGTTTACATTTCAGGTATTGGCAAAGTCTTCTTTGGCACTTTGGCTAAGGTTCCCTTGGTTTGGGTCCCTACCCTCACACCCTACGGTACTCTAACCTATCCCCGAATGAATCAGGAGCTCTAGGCTGATGAAAATAAAAAAATAAATCTAGTAGCACTCTGTGAGAGTTGTGCTAAATTTGAGGGTCTGGACTAAAAACTCATTCAGTGTGGAGGCAGGAACCCTTATCAGAACCAGTAAGCTGAGGTTTGTTTTAGTAGGTTTAGATTAGGGTGATACACATTCTCCTTCAATCGTAACAGTCGCACAAGCTTCACACAGGTTTCATCCTCCACCTCAGTCATACATCTTTAAGACCCCCCCCCCCTCCACTGAGAGACCAATTATCCTCTGCATGTCTTTAAAGAATATTCATACTTTACCATCATAATTGATGGGTATGTGATGAGAGTGGTCACGACTCCTGGACCGATGCTTTCTGGTTTGCTGTCTTGACCTAAGATCACAAAAAGGGGAAATGCCTCAGGTTTGTTTATTTCACGTGATGAAAGGCGTTTTTAAAGTATGCTTTTGCCCAATTATGGGTTAAATTCAAAACCAAATTTCATGTCTTACTTTTTTGACGGAGTCCAGCAGGCGCACACTGTCCCCAATGTGATGAGAAGAAAGATTCCACCAGTGGAAAGGATAATATAGAGGGAACTTCTTCCTGAAAACGCATGCAAAATTAAACTTAAACAAAAGCAAAATAAAAATGTGTATGAATAAGTACAAATCTACTCATTTAAATGTACATGTCAAAATACTGACTCAGGCTGAGTAATAGAAAGGATGTGGTTGTTTTAAAGATAGCTATGATTCTGAAGCAAAACTCAATTGTTGTTTTCAAAATGCTTCCACTCAGCCTAGGTTAGTGTGTGTTGGATGATGTGATTAGGCACTGTCTGCACTAGACAAGTCATCACTTACTGTACACGGACAGCCTGATAGGCAGGCTTGTCATATTGCCCACAGGATTCTCCACAACGCAGCTGTAGACATCATCGTCCACCATCAATACCCGTGTGATGGTCAGCAGCTTCTGGTCAGGTGACAACACAAACCTTGTCCGATTTGTCAGGGGCTTTCCACCTTTTAACCACCTGTATGTTGTCCTGGTCCCATTGTCGTGGGAGCAGTTGAAAATGACGTTTTCACTGAGTTCCAGGACTGAAGAAGACTCCATGTCGATATAGGGCCTGGATATAAGCTCTGAGTAAAGTTAAAAGTAAGGGGAAAAAAGGATTTTAAGTCGCAAATAGACACAAAAATACAATGCAATAGGACTTGGTAAAATGTCATTGATGAAAATGAATTGAATAGACTCAAAGAACCCCAAACCTGGGGACATTCTTATCAACAAAGTTACTTAACCAAACTTACTTGGAGTAATCTTGTTTTAAATTATGTTTCCAAAATTCAAATTCAATGTTCTGTTATCAATTGATCTAAAATAAAAAGCTAACGCTAATGTTTTCAGGGTATTTTGTTGTCATTGTGACTGATTCCCACCTTTTATAGAGAAAGGAAATAACTGGATTCATGTAAAAATCTAGTTCTGCTAGAACTATAACTATAACTTACTTTAGTTATAGGACATTTCAATCTGTTCAGGGAACTTTCTCCTGTGCCTATAAAATACTCTAAAGATGAGGTAACGGGCACTGATATGTCAGATATTTGCATCCTAAAGCTTGTGGTCTCAGATTGGTCTGGGTTCTGTCTCATCTGCTATGTAACAAGAAATATGCCAGCACAGCCAAATGATTAATAGAATATGGTGAAGTCATAAGATTCCCTGCATAGCTCTTCCCACCTACAACCAGAACAGAAGCCTCAATAGCCGATGAGAAAATACCTCTCTGGATATGTAATTATGTAATGTCTTTGAAACTGCATAAGCAAGCTGAATTCACACTGTGCACAAACTTTCAACAATTCAGCTTTGTGAGAAATTATGTTTTTATACTCTATGGAAAATCTCACCACGTAATAAAAATGTTTTAAGGGAATCCTTTCAAAATCACATAAACCAAAATGTCACCCAAAGTAGAAAAGTAGAACAGACATAACATTTTTTTAAAGTAAATCATTTTAAAAATTAATGAAAATGATCAGCTCATAAATTTCTCTGTGAGCACATGACTGGCTTTCCAGATGTGGATGTGCTATAGGTCGCAACATGTTCCTATATTGTGTACAGAAATTCAATCTTGGATGTGTTTTACTACATAACACCCTCTCACGTTGCCTCAGTCCCTTTTGAAGGGACTTTGGCCCAGATAAACGTCTCTAGATAATGTAAAATCAACACAACTGGCAGCTTGTTGTAGATTCTTAGAGTGCATTTGTGGATTGGCATTTAACATAAAATTGGATTCATAATAAAAAGATTTAAATCTTTTTATGTTAAATTCACATTTTTGGCTTCTTTTCTTCTGAGAAACTCCACCTTCAAAGTGTTCTTTGCATACCCGCTTCTGTTACTGACCTGTTATCAAGTTAGCAAAATGTGTGTCACTAAGCACTTGATTTTCTGGACTTTTGCTGTTCCTGGCCAAGCTTTGGGGAGATGGGTTCCAGCACCGAATTGAGGGTTAGCAAATAGGTTTTTAGTTGGTTTCTTTAAGTATGAGCTGCTATAATAATATGCTACAATAAAGGACCAGATGTATTTAAATCAAATCACAACATTTGTTCAACATGGGTTATCAAAATGGAAAAAAAGGCAACAATGTATTTTTATTTGTGCATTGGTTTTTAAAACATTTTTTTTAATCTAATAGCTTGACTTGGAAATGTAGCAGCATCTTAATCATGACTAAATCTTAAAACCTGAGTCTTGTCAACAGCAGTCAAGCTTAATTTGATATTTTACCTATGTTATGTAAAACACTAAATGTAATTTCTTAGAAGATGATTTAAGAGCATGAAATAAGTGTGAAAGCCTACAATACCATCCACGGTGAGTGTGATGCTGCCCTCTCCTGTAAAGGTATCATCTGTGATGGAGATCTCCACATCATAAACTCCATCATCAGCGAGTCTGAGGTTGTGGAGTAGTAGAGTGCCGTTCTCAAATACCAAGATGCGATCGCGATACTCTGGCCTCAAGGTCCCAATGATGTCTGTTCCAATGGACTGCACAACAGTGACGGACTTTTCCCTCTTGAGCTGCCACTTGATGACCGGGAGATCAAGGCTGAAGCTATTGTACCGAACTGAAAGTAGGGCCTCCCCTCCAACTGCTCCTTTGATGAGAGTATTGGGGATAGTCATATTCACTGCCGTCACTTCCCCTGTAACAAAACAGAGAATCCCCAGCATTGGATATTTTTACATATTTCCATGCTTACCGAGTTCAGCCTTAGGACGTGTAAATGATACCAAGTTTGTGTGAGCTCACAAATTCTTGGATTTAGGTGAATGATGAATGTGTGATGCATCAAATCTCCGCTTCTGATCACGATTTTCAACTAAACATACCATATTAATAATGAGTGCATTGTCTATTCAGGAAGTATCTTTTTAAAGTGATTAAGTAAGTTAGAAATATTTTTGAATATTCTGCTTGCTCAAAATTCACAAACTGAAAGGGAAAAAAACATTACCAAAAAACAACATGCCATATCAACTTTCTTGTCCATTTTCTTTCATTTGTTTTGGGCAACAAACTTTACAGATCATAGTCTGTAGCTAAAGGAATATGGATGTGCGTATGCTTGGTAACCACCTGTCCAAGAATGATCAGTGTTTATTATGAAATCAAGCTAAATTAATAATCAATTATCATGTTTACCGTGTAAAATTGGGAAAAATCTACTGATTAAAGTGCAGATCACAGTCAACTAATGATGTTGTATTGTGTATCATCAATTATAATATCATATAATATGGACAGAAAATGTATAATCTCCTGCAGGAGCTTTCTAAGCAATCTCTTTTGCAAAAATGTAATCAATAGTTTTCACTGTTAACTGTGCATTGTTTTTTTCCCTACTGGAATAATGGATCAAGTACTTCACAAAGACTAACTTCAAAACATGTGATGTAAACACCACAACACATCACCACTGTATATTCAAGCCAGATTGCATGGCAGATCCCCATTACCATGGTAACAGCTGTCAGTCTCTGGGATGGGCCAGTGTGAGCAAACAAAAGTGGGGATTGTTTGCTCAAATTTCCTTCTTGGCAGTTCATGAAAAGAACTATGGGAGAAATACAGATGCCATGCTAGCTTTGCAGAAACAGAGCAGCTCAGTGACCAACAACAATGGCAGGACAGTGATGACACGCAATGAAAACAGCTGAAAACAGCTGAAAACACTAGTTCTGCTACCGCTGAAGGGATAGTTATGGTATTAATTACAAAGGGTGGACACACACAGCAAAAAACTCCACACAGTCTACAATCCAAAACCCTGACAACAAATATCGTTTTTGTCAGGGATTTAAAAAGTTTAGTTAACTGTCTTACTGTTTCAAATTGAAAGAAACTGCACAAATGATCAATACAGATATAAATAAGACGGATTACATGAAAGTTGTACTTTTATCTTCTACACCCATTCTCTATAAAGACCTGCCTCAGTAGTTGTAGGCTGCACGCAAAATGTGATTGCAAAACATCCTGGAATACTAAAGTTCGAGAATTGAGAATTGATAAGAAGCAATTACATTTATGAATCTTTTATACTCTGATATCTGAACCAGGAAACATACAAACAAATGCATTTTTCTGATTGTAAACAGAGACAGAACTTCACTTTTTTTATTTACTCTTTTTAACCAAGAGTATTTTATTGACCTTTACAGCAAATGAAAAAAGAATGTTTACATACCTGAATTGAAGAAACCAAAACATATAAACAATAAAATGTTGTAAATATTTTTGGTTGTCGAAGAAATGTCCCTCTCAGCCTGCATCTTGGGTCTTAAGCTTTGTTTTGCAGCCAGAGAGTCAGCATGATTTGTGACTGGGCAGGACGGAGGACACAGTCATTCATTCAGGCTGTGCTTGGACTGAGTACATCTTGTTCTCTGAAGCCACTGTAAAGCAGGGCAAAAAAAAGTGTGTGTTTGAATATCTCAACTTGTTATCTTTGTCATTTTGATGAAAATAAAATCAATATGTATTATGTGCTTTTGTTAAAAAACGAATTTACTGTTTCATAAGAGGCTCTGATGTCACCAGTGAGATATTGGGTCTGGCTTGGTTTGAGATTGTGAACATTACAGATTGAAGTTGAAACTGATTTTGAAGCATTCTTCCTTGTTTCCAATTAAATTATCTGAATTCTGCCTTTGTTTAACTGATACATTAGATACTGATACAAAAGGTTGTTTATCTTTTAAAGATAATTTTAAGAATAGTACTATACTATAATATACAATATGTTTTCCAAAAAAATGCAGGAAAAGTTTTTCTGATGTTTGTTATCACAGTAACTATGAGCATTTAAATTGATGAGAGGCCCACGAATTGACCCCTGAGGATCTCCATATTCCATTGTGTTCAATCAAATACATGATAAACTACAGGCACAAGTCTCTTTAAGTAAAATCTGAGCAACAATTAAGATAAAAAGATGTTGAGATCAGCCAGTAATATTTTTTAATCAAACAACTTTGTCTGAATTTTTAACATTTTTTATGGCAGTGGCTTGTTGAAAGCATATAGAAAGTTGGTATAGCATCTGGGCAACATATTGAGGGCTTCGAGTGCCGCTTTAAAAAAAGATATTTGAATAATTTTCTCCTTCTCCACAGGTCTCCTGTCCCCCAGCACCATCTCTGGACCCAGCTCCATATGTGTATGCAGGAGATGTTGGGGGTTGTGAGTTTTTTGTTTTTGCTCCAGCGCTTACTGGTAGTCACTTGGTCTTCCCGTAATTTTCCTGTGAATCTACTAAAACGACAAACATCATTGCTTTGCTCAAAGTCCGGCCTTTGACTTTGGACTAACCTTTTTAAAAAAAAAAAAAAAAAAATTCCATTCAGTGATTTTACTAAATTGTTTCGAAAGCTTTTGAAACCTCCTTTTAAAGAGAAAAAAGCTGCATCTGCTCACCTTATATCTGTGGAACCAATCAATTTTTGACTTCCTCATTGAGTTCCATGTTGGCAGCCTAGACCAGTTAAGGTTCAAACCTTGCAAGGCATTTTACAGCATGAATTGGCAAATAGAAGTTAATTTATCCTTCGATGATGAACCATCATCTTTTGAGGAGTTCGCTTCTGCAGATATTGGTATCAAATACCATCACCGGGAATGTAAGAGGGAAAAGAACCTCAACTCCCATCAGCCCCTAAAACACAACTTTTACAAGAGGTTTTCCTTTTGTCCCTCTCTGCCTTCGACCTTACCTTTTAACCCCTGTACACTGGTTTGGTGCTGACAATCCAGAACCTATGTAGCTGGGACGTACCAGATTAACCTTGGAGGAAAGGTTGATGTGTGCAATAAAGAGTACATACAGTACACTGCAGTTCACCTAAACGTTTCATTACCTCTTGTATGGTATGGCCAAAGGAGCACACCCACCATTGACAGCAAGGGCACTGGCTGGTGGAAGAACATTGCTTGAACCCATTTGTATTATTTTATCTGTATCATTATTGTATGCTAAAAAACTAATTCATGCTTCTCAAGCTACTTTCTGACTTCGGTTCAATAAATCTCCGAGATCCCAGTTTGGGATCTGTTGGGTTTGCCCATTATTGCACTTCATAATCTAATCAGTCTAATCTAGATGGGATCTCCCTAGCTGGCATCACCCATAAGACCGGGTTAGTATCCCTTATGGTGTCTGGTAACCATCAAGAGCCCCTGGAGTTCAATTTGTTCCAGAGGCTAATACCTGGGGTATAAGGTTTTCCTTGGTTCATAACCTGCATATCAACTAGTCTGACCAGAGAATTGAGAGCTAAAGTCTGTTTTATTTGTCTAACTGTTTAAAGCGTCATCACCCATCTGCGGTCCAATGACCTAACCATTGTGAAATTGATTTGCTTCCTGGGTTCCGATGCCATCCAGTCGACTTTATAACTATTCGTGATTTATTATTATTCATAATATGCTGTTTTCATACGTCCCGTCTTTGTCACCTGTAGGATTCTTTGTGTACAAAACAAAGACCAGACCGTTCACCTGTGTAGTGACCTTCGTGGCCTCCACAAGATTCCAGTAAAAAACAAATATTCCTTTCCTCTTACCTCTGTGATTGAGCCAAGGATCCACTATTACTACTACTACTGATTCTATCCCCTTTTGAATCGGTTGTAGATGGTATCGTTTCCCTTTCTAACTTTTTTGTTGTTTTTGTGGTTTTTTAGGAGACGGATGGAAGGATAATTTCGGTGGAAGTGGCAGTTATACAGAATGGAATGACAGATCCTGGTTCAGTGGGGAATTCAGCCCCAGTGTCCCTGCTGGACTGGTATGATTTCCAACAGGAAATTATTCTTGTAGTTGAGAGGCCAATACCCGCTGAACACCTCTCAAACTACATTGGAAAAAATGGAGGTTCCCTTGAGGAAGAGGAGGCAAAAGTAAGTAGATGCATAATGTTCGCAGTCTTTGTGAATTTCTTGGTGAATTTCTTTCTTACAGAGACTGGAACATTTCAGTGGCATTAAAGGAGGTGCTCTAAGCTGGTTTAGGTCCTATTTATCAGATCGGTTTCAGTTTGTGCATGTTAGCGATGATCCCTCCTTGCATGCCAAAGCTAGTCAAGGAGTTCCACAAGGATCTGTGCTCAGACCAATCCTTTTTATATGCTTCCTTCAGGTAAGATTATCAGGAAACACTTCATAAACTTTCAGTGTTATACAGAGGATACTCAGTTATACAGTATCTATCAATCAAGCCAGATGAAGCTCATCAGTTCGCAAAGCTTCAAATGTGTCTTCAGGATGTTAAAACCTGGATGACACGTCATTTTCTAATGTTAAACTCAGATAAAAGTGAAGTTATTGTTCTAGGGCCTAAGCACCTCGGTGACGCATTATCTAGAGATATAGTTTCCAAAAGGCAGACACCCTCTACATTTAAGAATAGGCTTAAGACTTTCGTTTATGATATAGCTTATAGTTAGGTCTGACTTAGGTGAGTTCACCCTTAGTTATGCTGCCATGGGCCTATACTGTGGGGGGATTTCCCATGATGATTTCCCTCGCCTCTTCTCTCTCACCCTCTCAGTGCAGCCTCATTCCATTAATGCATTTTACTAACTGGACTTTTTCCCTTTCCCATAGTCGTGTGCTTTCTCGTCCCTCTCCTCTCTCCTCCTATCACTTCCTGCCAGCTTTCTTCCCTTTGTAGGCAACCATCACTTCATCTACAGACTGTTTTGGGGTCTGTGACTCATGTCTAAAGGCAGTATTTATGAATCTGAATAGTGGTCGGATTTTGAAGAAGCGGTCACTGGTACCACAGATCATGGAGTTGTCATTGAAGTGGATAGCCCTTTTCAGCAGCCTGAACCTCTTTGAGGACATTAGTTTGGCAACTTGAGGGACCCTGGTCTCTATGGCCCAGTAGTCATCAACAGACGGGAGCTCCACAATACCCATATAGATGAGGATCGTGACAAAAGTATTTCATTCTCATTTGTCGTGAAAGTGGTGTTGATGTCCTTCTGAGCAGCATATAAGTTGGTTTGGTACGTGATATGCCTGATGATTTTGGTCGTCAAAGTACCTTGTAAAGTACTGAAAAGGGACATCAATGTAAACACGACATTTGCTTATCAAGCTTCTCTTCTAGGACCTTTGGAGTTAGCTTGATCCTTCTTTTAGTGTTTAGCTTGTCCTCCATCTTGCTTCCACCATCAGACATTCTGAACTGCTATTTATGCTAGATGAGTCTCAGCAAACTATGGCACGCTTCTGAAATCCATATATTTCCTTTAATCTTAAAACATGTAGTTTTCCAAAGTAAGATTCAAGGATTTATTTCCAGAGACTACCTTGAGCTTCTTCTGAGCTGATATGACTTGCTAACAATAGCGCTTTTCCCAAACCGTCATGTATAGCTTCTTAGCTAGCAGCATAGCACACTTGACACTCTGAGCTTGGCGTCGGCAATTACAGTTAAACAATCATGAATTTTCCGTCATCACTTGCAAGTCTGAAGCATAGCTTATTTGTTCATTCGAATTCCAGGTTTTGTACTCATCCATCATCATTGAAGCCGTTTGGAAATCCGATGGTGTGCACCGCACTCTTTCCTCCTCCAACCGCTCGCTTCATGAGTGAGTGACGTTGGTTTCTCTCAATGCTTCTCTCGCCCTCGGCGACCGTTTTCTACCTAATGTAGTGGCTAAATGTCATTTGTTGGCTGGTGACCATTTCTTCGGCAAGATGAAAGCAAATAACCACTCGGTCTGATGGAAAGAACGAGTCTACGCGTGTTATGGTTTAACGGCGGTAGAAAACAGTGTGTTCACCCCGTCTTTACTGAAAATTCTAAACAGACAAAACACATCAGTTTACATTCGAGAAAAGCGCAAGCTCAGAACGTCATCGCTCAGCGTCAGTTTCTATTGGCTATTTAGTCAAGACCATTTTAAACATTAAATTAAATGCAGGTTAAACTAAAATAAATTATAAAATTAGCAAAGCAGTAACTGCCAGTCCATCGCAGGGCCTCACACAAGACATACAAGGACAAACAACCACAAGGGCAATTTGGAATGTCCAATCAGCCTAACATGCAGGGTTTTGGAGAGCACAGCCAGAGAGTATAATTCTATAAGGAATAAGACAATCAGTAATTTACATGGATTATGTTATAGCATACAATGCTAAAGTGAGGACTATAGCCCAATTCTGATAGACATTACATTAAGTTTTCAACTAGAGGTAAAAGCACATTATATCCAAGTATGACAACCCAAATAGTTGTTTATCTTTAGGCTTCTTTAACACGATGTTACTAACTGGACTCCCTTTCCCGTAGTCGTGTGCTCTCTCGTCCCCCTGCTCTCTCCTCCTATCACTTTCTGCAGATATTCCTGGCTCTGGAGCTGTGGGGTCTGGATCTCCTCCTATCACTTTCTGCAGGTGTTCCTAGAGCTGTGGAAGCTGGATCTGTGATTGGGAGTTTCCTGCTGTCCCCGTGTTCACTACTCTGCTACTACTCTGCATAGTCTTATTGCTATCATAACTGCTATCATTATCAATAGTCTCAATATAATTGCCATTTTTCATTCATTATATGTGTTACTGTGTTGGCTGCCTCTCTCTGCTCCCTCTGTCCT
>JABUIW010000063.1:381782-425146 GCA_013363375.1 Menidia beryllina
AATAATAATAATAATAATAATAATAATAATAATAATAATAATAATAAATGGGTAATAATAAAAAAGAGTGCTGATTGGATAAATTGCATTCATAACAATCAACAGGCCTTGCAGAATTCTAACTTAACCACGTGTCAGTAGGTGCAAATTAATGGACAGGATAATATAGATATTTCAGATCATGAGAACTGGGAAGACCAAGTCCAAGACAAAGACTTTACATGTCCCAAAATTAATTTTGAACTATGTTTTTAATGGCAAACACTTATAATGTTTATGATTATATACAAGGTTGTATAACCAATCAAATTTCCCTTAGGGGATGAATAAAGTAATCTATTCTGTATTCTATTCTAATCAGAGTAAATACTAGGAATTATTATCCTTCCTTTTCTTGTCCATTTTTTATACTTTAGATATGACTTCCTTAAAAGGGTTTTGTTGTTTTTAATTTCAAACCAATCAGATTAACTAAACCAAGCTTGATAACCTTTTATTACCCTATAAATAATTTATATCTTGATTTATTATCATCCTAAACACCTGTTGTCTGCATGATTTACTATCTCAGATGTAAGGCTGTTAATAACTGTTGAGGAAATAATAGGTTTAAATTTACTTTTGGTTTCCTTGTGAAAATAAATACATACAAATATTTGGTCATTTTCAATGTATTCACATTTCTGAGTGACAGCATTTTGTTGGAAAAAACAATTGTCAATTCACACTGAACGGGGAGTCTGATAGTGTTTCTTTACCACTTAATGGAGCGTGTGGCTTTATTAAATATATTTTGATTTTTGAAAGCGTGCATTTTAGTCTAGAATAGCATAAGAATTTCCCAAAGTCAGCTTTTGACGCCTGCTGAGGTGCAGTTACGGATCTCTGACGTCCAAACACGAGTATGTCACGTCTGGATCCCTCACTGATTGGATAACCCAGGGATAATCCTGCCCCCACCTCTCATTTGCTCTTAAGTCTCAAGATAGGAGTCGCAAATTCCTTTTGACGCAAACATTTCGCAAGAAACGTGTCAAAAGTCAAAGCGCATGCTCGTAGCGCGGTCACGTGATTGTGCACACGTGGAAGCGGATCTAAGAAAGTGTAAACACTGGGTCGATGGTGTTCAAACAAAAATGAATAAATTAATTTTTTTCTATTTTTTTCTTTTACAAATTCTCACATTTACTGTGTTTACATGGGACATTCGTTGTTTTTCATATATGTAAACATGTCAGTTTGCGTGTGTGTAAAATCGTATCTCTGTTCCTTTCCACCGCACTATTACAAAAAAAAAAAACGGGTTTGCGCCCCCTAGCGGCGGGCTGTGTGGCCACGACACAAACATTTCTAAGACGACTGGCTGTCCCCCCCCTTTTTTTTTTTTGACGGAGTGAAAGTTATTTCCGGGCTCGCGGGACCCGCTCGTCGGTACCGTCGCGGCTTGACGGCTTTCCTGCTGCGGACATGAGACGGAAGCAGAAGAGGCTGCTGCAGTTCGCCGGGCTGCTCATCGCTGCCCTGCTGTTTCTCCCCAACGTAGGGCAGTGGTCTTTGTACCGGGACCGACTGTTCGACACCTCGCCCGACGCCGGGGACTCTCTGAGCGGCTTCCCCGCGGTGCAGGTGAGGCGAGCGCTAGAGCTTGTTGCTCGGGGAAGAAGGCACTCGAACTCGGCGTAATTTGTGTCATGTGACGGCGCCGTGTATGCCCATTAGAAATACTTAAAATCTCCGTTTGGTCAAAATGACACAATGCGGAGTCGAACCGGCGCCTGACCGAGACACAATAGTGTCTACTATACTTCAGCATTTGACGACCATGCCTCGCTCCACGCGCCGAACCCCCCGGAAGGTGTGTGTGTGTGGCGGGCTTTGCCCTGCCGGAATGACCGGGGAGCCGCCAAGCTAACCCGGAGCGAGGCGTCGCACAAGTTCCGATAACCCCGACTTCAGGAAGTTGTCAAAATGTGACACGGCAGCTGCCGCATACACGCGTCGCGAGCCCCACGCACGCACTTAAAGCCACAAAGGCGTTTTTTTTTTTACACCCTGAACTACGCATTCACCCGGCCTGACCTGACCTGGCCGTGCCGACGGATAAACGACGCCGGGTGATGCGGTCGTTAGCATCGCCGCCTCCCGGTAAGAGGACGGCTCAGATTTGTGTCGGCTCTCCGGGGCTCAACAGTTCAACTGCGCAGTGACCGAGAGCCAACGGTTCCAGCCCCGGCTTTGGCCTTTCTGAGTGGGGCGTGCGTGTTTTTTTCCCCCGTTTATGTCTCTCTATCCAAACACCCGGGGCTCCCTCCACTGTTCAATCGCGTGGATCTGTGCACAGGTTTGAACTGCGTGCACGTGCCCCTCTGACATGGTTGTGTTTCTCTGTGTGTAGTACCCCACTTCATGGCTCCTGACCTGGTCTGAGCAAATCCAGGAAATAGATGGCATCACCCTTTATTTCTCAAAAAGTCACTTTGTCTGAAACATGCTTGGTAGGTCTTATGTGGCTACTGTTGCAGTCTCCCAGAGCCTATAGGGAATTATTATTTCCAAATCCTTAACAACGATTAGGAAATCTCAGATGTTGAATTGTTGGTCCATACTTAATAATTACAGGGTGAAATAAAGCAAACCCTTTCTTTTGGATGTCTCTGTCTACATACACACGAGAGCAGATACTTGGAAACAAACTTATGGAGTAATGGTGAGGATTATAATGGCCACCTGTTACACAATACAGGCTTAACTGATGCTGAAATATGTCGGCCTCACCCACAATGCGGCTCGAGAGGGAACGATGAAAATGAGTAGAATGTTTTGTAAAGAACCACGTTTTCTGATAATGTTACAGCTCGTTTACAGGGGCTTCAGACAGAATGTGTTGTCCTCACAGAACATCAGGCTGGGTTATGAACCCCCCCCGAAAAGTTGATCATTGCCGTGTTTACAAAAACGTTCTGTTGAGATACAGTGTTTCAAATGTTTATTTTTTGGATTTACAGAACAGTTGTGGTTAAAAACTTTTGAAAACTGATATATACACAGATATACAGAAACATCCTATAAATTAGTCATGCTTTCTTTATATATATTTGTATCAGAGGCTGACTTTGTTTGGAGAGAGTTTCCTCAGGATCCTCACACAAGACCAACGTTGACTCGCTGCTGGCACGGCGTGCTCACAGGAGATGCTCTGCATGCACGTCATGCATCTGTGTGAGCGGCCAAATAAAGGGCAGGTGCAGCAGAAAGCCCGAGGACACAGAGCAAGGAGTCAGGATTTTAATTACGTGGGCTACGAGGCCCCACTGTAAAAATGTTTTACATTTTTAAACTTGAGGGGTCATGTCATCATATCTGGTTTTCGATTTAAGGCCAACTTGGAGAGAATAAGATTCATTTCAGTGTTTTTTGTTTTGGTTCCAGCTGTATTCCACCTAAATCAGCTTTAGATACACAAGCCTGCTGTCAAATGAAACTTTTCTCAATATCTTGAGCGTTATTAGTTTGTACATAACTTTAGCATAAAATAAATATTACAACATTAGCATTAAATAAAGACACCCATATATTTACAGTATATATATATACACACACACACACACACACACACACAGGAGCAGTGTGAGTCAGTGAAGGTGCAAGTCAAGATTGTAAACCTGCAATGAAGCGGCTACTTTCACTTTAGTGAATTAGTTTACTGCCCAGGAGTTTTTCATAAACTGCACACGGTCAGTACGATCAGTGTATGTGTGATTCAGGAGGAACAGGTTCATTTGGTTTGGTGATCACTGAAGCCATCCCTGAGTCTATTTGTCCTGGTTTTGCGTGAGCTGTGTGTGCCCTTTGGCCTGACGGTGACGGGTCAGACAGGAGGAGTCCAGCTCGCCCCTGCTGAGGTAGCGAGGGTTCCCAGTATCTTCCATGCTGAGCCCAGAGCAGCCAGTGATCTTTCGGGCTCTGCGGCGCCCTCCTGTCTGCCGCTGGGCACCCCGGGTTCCACGCTGTGAGGCAGGATGCTCTCCGCGGTGGCTCGGTGGAAGCTCATCTGGACCAGGATCTCCGGGGTGATGTGATCAAATACAGAGCCGAAGTCCAGGAAGAGCTTTCTCGCGTAGCTCCACAGGTCTTTCCAGATGACTGCGCTTTGGTGACGGTGTCCCAGGTGAATCAGTTTGCCTGGTGGGGAAAGTAGTGGGGTCGGGAGTGGGAGGCAGACGGGTCCTGATGTACTGAGAAAATCAGTCTCTCAAAGACTCCATGACTACAGGCGCAGTTGCAACAGGATGGTAGCAGTGGGGACTGTTCAGTGCTGTCTTCTGGGGGACGGAGATGAGGGTGGAAGCTTTGAGGCAGGGTGAGACGGAGGACAGCGACAGGTTGAAGATTCTAGTGAAAAGTCCAATCAGTTGGTCAGCACACACTCTAAGTACCTAACCTTGGTCAGACTGAGGAGCCCCAACCAGACTCATCTGAACCAACAGAGGTTGCTCACAAACTAAAAGCTATGTCCAAAAAGCAGCAGCCTAAAAACAGAAAGATGAAACGGCTACTGAAAACTGAGCAACCCAAAGACCTCCGGGAATCTAAAGAAGAGGAAAACCCACCCAGAGGAGAACCTGCTGTCATGGAGGACTCGGTGTGCTCAGTAAGATAAGAAGAGTATTTTTCAGTTTCTGAGTGGTCCTGCTGTCTTAAAAATACGACAAGTGGACGGTGAATACATGCTGGAGGAGAGAGGCACGAAAAGCTTAAGATAAAAACCTTATTTGGTGTGTTCCATGTGATTTCAGAACAGCCTGGAGCTAACTTAAAGTTGTCCATCAGTAGATATGGTCCTAGAATATTGTTGGACAATGTTTTGCATGAGGCCATAATGTATATTTGTGGGCATGTTTTATGAAACACCTTAGAAATAAAAACAAGCTTTTGTTCTGAAATGCTGTGACCTGGCAAGCAAGTAGGGTGTCACAGAATTCATTTTGTTTAATAGAGAAAGAAAGGAAAAAGGATATCGTCAGATTATCAGGATCAAAAGATTAAACAAAATAATCAAGATTTGTCCTTATCGCCCACCCGTGGTGTAAATCTGTGGTAAATGACGCCTTCAGTGACTCGATCATCATGACTATTTCAAACCAAGTGTTTTTGCAAAACCTTTATTGACATTATTTACGGCTTAAATTACAACTGCTGTACTAGTAATCTAATAGCACAGTTTGCTTCCATTCCCTGTTGAAAGGGAACTCAGTCAGAGTTCTAATAATTAACTACGTTACTGTCGTTTGAAACATGAATGGTCAAAGAGCAGGAAAAAGAAGAGATGGGGGAAATGGAGGTGAGAGTAAATGAATGAAGGTCAGCTTTTGTCCCTGTGAGTCCCTAAACACTCATGGCCTTTGAGATGCTCAACTCAAAGAGTTGAAAAGAAACAGATATTTTACAAGCATATCCTGGCTGCATATATATATTATTTTTTTGTGTGTGTGTTATTGTGTAACATTGCAGAGCTGCTGCTAACCCGGCTGCCACAGAGTCACTCCGGCTATCTGAGCGAACAGTCAGAATCTGGTGTTGGTTGGATTAGCAGAGGACAGGCGCATGGAAACGAGGTTAAGCTGCCATTATTTTTACAAAGGCTCATAATCTGAAAATCCCACTGGGAAGAAAATTGGGGATAAAGATTTCATATGCACACATACATACATAAAAATATATATATATATGAGCTAGATGGATAGATAACTCTTCTCAATGATGGTGCATGAGCTTTATTCAACCCATCACTGGTCAGAGTGAAAACAAAAACACAGCTCATCAGGATGCTGAAATGAGTAAAACTGAGGCTTGTTTGTGCAAACTTAAATGCTATTATGCTAATGAATGATATAAAGGATATTTAAATCAACTGAAAATATTAAAAAATATTTCTTCCTCTGAATGGAACTGTAGATGTATGCTTCTACATGTGAATATATATTTATATATATATATATATATATATATATATATATATAAGCTTGATCAAACTTATTATTGTGCAGATGCAAAATGGAATCTCAAATAATAAAAAACCCATCAATGCCATTCTTTTATGAAGTTATATAAATGTATATAACATTTCAATCTTCCCTTTTCCACAGGCCAACAATAAATGTATGAAAAAACAAGTAATAAACCACTAGACTAATGATGATGTCCTTCAGTGGACAGCTCTGCCGTTTTTCCAGAAACCTACATACATGTTCCTTAGCTCCAGACATCTGTTTGGTACTTTTCCTCGGCTTAACCATCCCACCTCTGTGTGGTAAGGCACATCTGAACCACAGTCGTCAAAAAAGACTGAATGTAGACCTTTGGCTCTCATAAAGGGAACTACTCATGGTACTGTGGTCATAACCTGTTCCGTGGTCGGGGCTTTGCCACACAGTGCTCCTGGGGTGGGAATGGAGTGGTAAACGGTTCTCCTCCCACATCTTCTCCCATACCCGACCCCCCACGCCACTCTTTTGACAGCTCGTCGATGGCGCACCATCTGTCGTTAATCCCACGAGTTTATCCCAAGTCAGCTTCATTTCCTTTGCAAATGTGTGCTTTCTCTCTGGGCACACGAGGTCACACAGTTTCATCAGGCACTTTTTCACTAACTCTCCCTTCCTTGAAGGAACGGGCTGATTTAGCCATCTCTGTCGCCACAATCAAACTTTCCTTTACAGCGCGAACTTTAAAAAACACTCCGATTCTTTTAGTGATGTCCTTTGACTTCGTCATGTTTTGTTTAAAGCCTGACTGGAAAGACATCATTAGGCAGGAGAAAGCCAGTTAGCAAGTGGTAGAAAACATTTTCCCGGACTTTTCCTGTTACTATTCCTGTTGCAGATTTTCCAGTCTGAAGTGATGTGTTGACCAGACCATTGACAGAACGTGTATTTGTTGAAGGGGATGTAAAACCACCTGAAAGGTTACAAATGAGTCTGATCTTTGCTCCGTGCTATACTGCTAGTCTTCTACCATATATGTTTCTGTGGTTTGGTTCAGCACCTGCCAACGTTCTGCTTCCACAACACTAACTACATGGACCCATTTGCTGGAGAGTTTCCCTCTCTCCTTGTCTTGTTTCTCAAGGTCTTGTGCAGCGAAAAAAGCCCCAGAGGAATATCTTGGCAATATGCACTGAAATTTTAATCAAAAAAAAATGGAGGGGCAAAACCCTCTTTAAAAAAAAAAAAAAAAAAACAACTAAAAAAAACTAGCACAGATGGACTCCTGTTGCCTTTTAGCTTCTTGTGACACACTGGGGCGTCTGTTTGTGTTAGCCAAAAGTACCGTGGGATGAAGTGAAGAGTTTACAAAAATAGAGGGAAGAAGAACAGTTGAATAGATTTTGATAGTCATTTCCATCATGTAATTAGTCTGAACAATCAGGGGAATCTTACTGATCATACAAGCAGCCGGTATTTTTTATTTTTTTTAACGTCTGGGTGACTTCAAAGATGAGCACCTAAAGTCTAAATCTTAAATGTGTTTTGCATCAGCATCCCAGTAAAATTGTAACATTTCAAGGATCCTAATATCACCACTTTTTTTCCTACTGCTGTGGGAACTAAAATGTTGCCATCATCGTGCACACATTGTGCCTATTATTCGTTGAGGCTTGAGATCTCTCAGCAGTGAAGTGTTTCAATGTCACATATTAGGCCTGTCATACTTTCATAAAAGATACGACTTAAAATTTCTAAAAAAGAGTAGAAGATTTAAACTTCATTGTTTCTTCTTATTTCCTTTGGTATTTCGAAACTGCAGGTTGATTGTTTTTATGTTCACTGTGGGCTTAATTTTTTATATGAAATTATATGAAATGGATAAATCAAGCAATTACAGTAACTACATTGTTTTTCTTAACAAAATATCTGTTCTTATGTGTCTAAAGCCTGCTGTACTTCCATAAGAATGAAAAAATTGCAAAACGAAGGGACAATATGAAAAAGTCCAAAGCCCATGCATTTGGAGTGGTGTAGAAAAAAATGTACCTGTAGATGACACACAGGAAGGGTTGGTTGGACTATCGTTTCAGTTCTTTGTTTGAGCTTTTCGTAACGATCTGCCTGTGCTTGTGATTGTTCACAGGGGATAAACCGGATGGGGAAGGAGGCTCAGGTAGGACCTCGTGGCTCGCGAAGAAAAGACTGGCACGACTATGAAGCAATTAGGAGAGACTCCTCTCGATCCGGTGAGTCCTCCCCTCCTCATTTCCCCTCCTCGTACATCCCTTATTCAATTATGCACACACTTGATTACCTGTGACCTCTGTGTCACATCCCAGTCCCTCCTCCTGGAGATGTGGAAGGACTACTTGAGGACATACGTGTGTAAAGCCCTCCCTCTCCTCACCCGTGCTTCCTGGTCGTCGGTGTGTGTGTGAGGATGTGTGAAATGTAAGCGGAGGAAAATGCTGCAGAGCTATGCCCACTGCTAGCCAACGATGGAGACCTTACCCAGAATTCCCCCTCAGAAGGCCTCGATGTCTAATAGTGAAGTGCAGGCATCTGTGCAGCACAAGGCTTAAGGAGCCCTGCCCACTTTATACTAACGCCTTTAGTGTAAGGTGCAATATCCAAGGTGAAAGTAGAAGGCAGACGTAGAGCGGGGAGGACTCCACACCCCACACCTGTACAGGACTGTCTCAGAAAATTAGAATATTGTGATAAAGTTATTTATTTTCTGTAATGCAATTAAAAAACGTGAAATGTCATACATTCTGGCTTCTTTACAAATCAACTGAAATATCGCAAGCCTTTTATTGTTTTAATATCGCTGATTATGGATTACAGCCTAAGAAACCCAAATATCCTATCTCAAAATATTAGAATATCGGATTTTTGAGTTTTCTTCAGCTGAACGCCTCAATCAGCGATATTAAAACAATAAAAGGCTTGCGATATTTCAGTTGATTTGTAATGAATCCAGAATGTATGACATTCCATGATTTTTAATTGCATTACAGAAAATAAAGAACTTTCACAATATTCTAATTTTCTGAGACAGTCCTGTATGTGCCCCCCAAAAACCTTTGTGAAGGGTTGTGTGATTTGGAGGAGGTGGGTGTGAGGACCAGCTTAGAATAGGTGACTGTACAGTAGAGATCCTCTGTACTTGGATCATTTTGTGTTCTGTCTCTGTCACATCAGTTGTTATGTTTCCATTGTATCTCTCTTATCTTCTCTTCCAGTCTGGTGAGCTGCTCTCTTCTTTTCAGGTGCCTTCAGATCAAAATTTTCCCTATGAGCAAACTCAGCAAAAATGTAATCAAAGTGATGATAACTGAGGTGCTGTAAAGTTTCTTTTGTTCTGAGTTGATTTCAAATTCTTGCCATCTCTGAAAATGATGGTTGTCTTTTAAAATTTGTAACTGGCTGAGTCAAGCAACGAGTTGGACTACAAACATATCCCAGACTAACCTGCAGTCTGTAAGAAACACTTGACGTAGTGAATTTCATCTGCAAGGATCCGATTTAAACGTGTTAGTTACGAAGCATTAAAGTAGATCAGCCTGTTTGTGAAGAGTTGGCATGTCCACGGAGTCTCTATTTGGAAGGATCCCACAGTTTTCATCAATGTCGACATATGAAATCCTTCTGTTCCAAACTGATACTGGGCTGTAAGTAATGATTTTGAATCTCTACCTGCTATCACTGGTGTCCCCACTTTTCAGCGTTACTTCATGCTCTGTTGATAGATCCGTGTAATGAAACGAGCAGAAAAAAAGTGAGGTACTTTTTTTTTTACTTAACCCAAAAATAATCAAAGAAAAACAAAAACAGGAGAATTAGCTCATAAAAACTAAATTTCATGTAAAATAACTGCTAACTCAAACAAAACGCCCTGGCGAGAAAAATGGGGAAACTTAATTGGTGGGTAAAACAAACACAACACTAACATTAAACTATAAAACGATTTAATGATTTATATGACTACCGCTTATCCAAGATGGCGCCAGGAATGGCCACGTCGGTGCCCACTGTTTTGTTTGTTTACATAAAACAATCTAAGTGCTGTCAGCTTCTCAGCTTCTCTTTGCCATTATGAGCAGGACTTTTACGACCTTTCATTGGTACTGCTGACTATTCCTAAATAAATCACCATTTGGTGGTCTAAAAGTTACCAGCATTTAGATTTGCCATTGCCTAATTTGCATAAATAATCATGTGCATGTTATTGTAAAAAAAAAAGAAGCTGTGGAGGACATGAATACTGGTAGAGATAACATGTAAGAAAAAAACTATAACTATGTTTGGAACTACAATTATTTTAAAAAAAAAAATGTTACTGTTTAAATATGCAACTTTATCCAACCTTTGATTTCACACACAATGGATGGGATGAGTGAATAACTGAGGCTGTTCAGGTCAGAGCCGACATTTTCTACCTTCAAGAACAAATCTGTGGCAGTTTTGCACATGCCTGATTGGATTTGGAGGAATAATATCTCCTGGCTTTAGCTGTAGAGACCATGAGGGCAAACTGAAAAAACCGATGATGCCGCAAAGTGCTGCTGGTTTGTTATGATTCTCAATGAATGAGTTCACTTTCAAGGTCTTGCTTTCCAAATAAGCCGTGTTCTGTTCAGTGCTCTGAGGGAAAAAAGTACCACAATGTATACATCTTTATTGGATCCTTTTGCATTCTGGAGCTGATGTTGTGTGGCTTATTTCTGGTCCTTCTTATATACGCGGTAATGTTTTCTTTGCATTGTTAGCATTCCACAAGTGCTCAGTCATCCGAGGATTCCTGAGGACGACAGGACTCTGGTGGTGTGGTGGAAGTCTTTAGTGTACGAGTGAAGAGAAACAGAACTGGTTTCTGTCCTTTCAGATACAGAAGCTTCCAGTCTCACACACCTGGTCTGTTTATATGGTAGTTAATAATCCAGGTGAAAGGGGAGGCATCGTCTCTACGCTGCAGAGATTGCGTTGAAAAAAATCAAAGATATTGTTTTAACTGTCTGTTTTATTTCTTGTTTCAGTTATTTCATTTTATTTCTTGCTTCTCATAGAAGTGTTGTGTTGTGCACCAAACACCAAGGCAAATTCCTTGTAAGTCTAAAAACCTACTTGGCAATAAACCTTATTCTGATTCTGATTCTGTTTCTGATTTTATACAGATGAGAGTAGGTCAGTTGATTGCTGGGTTGGGCCAACAGTGGCCTCTTTAGGACTCTGGTGATGTGGAATATTTCTGCGACTGGTCTGTAGTCCCTATCAGAAACCTTCTCCTGACTGAGCCTTACATGAGGATCCACTACAGAATCCCAGATTGCTGTTCTGTGTAGGTCCTTTTGGGCCCCTGGGCCTCAAGCTGTACTGGTGCAGTGATTTCTAATTTGAATTTCAGCATTACTACGTTTATCTGTTGATTCAAGCGTCCTTATTTAGGTCTCGTTCATCGTGCACCTTCATTTCACACCTTATATTATCCCTTTATCCCTTTGTTTGATATTTAGTGTTTAGTGTACATCTTATCTTTGGACTTAGCTCCCTGTTATTGCAAGCCTCTAGCCACCTTTCCCGTTTGTACCTAAAGTTCACGTTTCAGTAGAACTGCTAGATAAATAATTAACGTAATACCTGCCGTGGAAACGGATGCTACCAGAGTAATGCAGGTGAACTTCCTCTGCACAGAATGGAGACAAAAACTCAAAGCTAAAAAGGATCGCGTCAGTATTTGCCAAAAATATTGTTTCGTGTTCTTGATTTTCTTACTGTGTTCTCTTGATCAATCCAGGTTTGTCTATTTTTTTTTCTTATGATCTCACACTCATAAGACAACAGGATGGTTTAAACATTCTCCACCACTTTCACCATCTTGCTCAGAGAATTGGGATTTTCTTTTTGACATCAGTTCACATTTGGAGAGCTTAGTCAGCTCCTCACATTTTAAACAACTCTTTCATCTGCACAATTACTCGGTTTAATCCATTCACTGATAATGTTGTATCTTGTGGGAAACGGGTCTGAGAGAGACACCAAGATATCCCTCATCCAAGCTCGTCCCGAGATGTTCCCACACCAAAAGAATTATACAGTATAATCCCACCAGTGAGTACTGGTTATGCCCTGTGATTTATTCCTGGACTTGTGCAGATAATCTCCAGGGCATCCTAATGAGGTGACCAAATAGTGTAAATTGACGCCTTTCACTGTGGATGTAGATGTAGATCTATTCCAGAGTTAACTTTTCCTGTAAGGCTGTTTCTCAGAAGGAACCGCATTTAATTTTTACGTGGTGCACTTTTTTCTGACAGTATGATCTGTGTTCCGTGCAGGCAATGGTGAGCAGGGAAAGCCATTTCCCTTGACGGACGCCGACAAGGTGGACCAGGCCTACAGGGAGAATGGCTTTAACATCTACGTCAGCGACAGGATCTCCCTGAACCGCTCTGTCCCCGATATCCGCCATCCAAAGTGAGTTAATCACCTTATGAACGACTGGTTGACTAGGAGACCTTTCTGTTCTGCAAAGCTTGCATGCTATGAAATGTTGTGATTTTGTAGGAATAAGGATTACGTATAATTTTCAGAGCCGCACATCCTAAACTTACCTTTTAATTGTTTCATTTGTTAAATTTTCATCCATCTTCAGTGACAAACTTTTTATAATGTTAAACATTAAATGCAAATAAATCGATCCTTGTATTTTGGTTTTCAAGGAGGTAGTGTAAGGTATAAAAATGAAACACTCGTGAGAAATTACTCTTTTCATTAAATGATGAAATTTCTAATCACGTCAATAACCGAAGAAAATTTGATCAAACAATCCATATGGCAACATAGAGCCAGTGATTTATTTTCTATTGAAATACACCATTTTGTATGTGAGGTAACTGCATTCAAACAAGTCTTTTCTTCTCACCATATCCAAGAGAAAAGTATGACACATTTCTATAACAGACAAAATCAGTAAAAGTCTTGATTGTTTGTTTGTTTGTTTAGTTTTCCCCAACAATGTGCACATAAAGAGCCAGAGAAGGAAAAGAGTTTGTGGTTTGAGCCTAAATTAATCCATTTTCGTGGCTTTGTGAGGCAAGTGGAAATGTGCATCCTCCGTGCGACATAAAGCAGAAGGAGATGCAGGCTATTAAAGGACCAAACGACTATTAAAAGAGAATCCTGGTGATGATTACACAAACACTGTCGCCTGCACAAATATTGTGTTGGATTGAATAAATATCAAGCCAAGTTTCTAAATGCTTTGGTACAGCCTGCTGCCATGTCAGAGGTGACTTGCATGGAAGAACTGGATGATATGACTCTTGAAGAATATTGTAACAAAGCTTAATCTCTTAAAACTGAAATGAAGGCTGTCCTCATTTGGTTCTGACTCTGGGCACCAGCAGGACACCAGAACCTGAGGTTCTCCCACACTGTTATTGTCTATATTAGAAATGGCTCCCTCTCCAAGCACAAGAGTGTTTTTGACACGCAGCACACTTATTCTGTCCACCTGCTGCATCCTGTTCTCTTTCTTTGTGTTAAACTTAGTCACATTTTGCTCTGACAGTGCTGAAAATCAGAGTCTGGGAAAAGACAAGGTATTATTTAGCTTGAAGTTGTAAGTAGCAGTTCATTCACCTTTTATTGTGGAAGCCTTACCACTGGATTCCATGGGGAGTGTGGCAAAAGGTTTCTTTACAAAAATTCCTAGCTTGATGTCGAATATTTTTTTGTTAAAAAATCCAACAGTTTTCACAGAAATATACTTGGTGACCCCGCGACCCCATCAGGGAATAAGCGGTATTGCTAATGGATGGATGGATGGATGGATATACTTAGTGACTAGCTTTATAGATTCATTGTGAAAAGAATACAAATTATTATGAATTATCTTATTATTTAAAAGAAAGAGAATAGAAAATATAGAATCATTTAGAATGATAAATTGGCAAAACAACAGGAGTAAGCAGGAAATGTCTGCACTTTTCAGTAGCAAGAAATGGGAAATTGTAAGAATTATAAATACTAAATCTTTTTTTACAGCTTTGATTTAGTAAAATAAACTTTATTTGTTCTAAGTGTCTGACAGATTTTGCTCAATCCTTCTTTCCAATGAATAGCCATAAATATCACCACAGAAAAAGGAGTTTGTACTCATGAACAGCTGCAGACACTGTAGTTATTGTTACATTGCTAGCTTGGAGAACGATACAGATTAAAGCAATTAACATCAAGAGAGAGATTTGTGGTACATCCGCACCATGAAAACAGACAGCATATGTGAAGGGGAAACAGTCAAAGAATGGTCTATTTCTAAACCTTAAAATCTCATTTCAGTTGGACGTCCTTTACCATCATGCTTTATTATTGTTTCAATTACCGTTTCGAAATTATAAGATATTGGTTTGAAGAATTATATATACTGCAGATTTTTATATGAATAAAGACATGTATTCATGTTCATACCAAAAAGTAAAAAGAAATTAGAGAATTACATATGACGATGCTACTCGCACAAACCAATTGCACAGCAAACCTCGTGAGAATCACCTAATATCACAGTTTTACAGCAGCTCTTATTCCACAATTTTCTTCTAATATTCATCTACTTTCCTGTTTTTAGTGTAGTGAATTTGTGCTCCAACCTGAATATTGCCAGGAACCACATTTTATTGTGTCAGAACCAATCACTGTTCAGCTCACAATATGAGATTATTACACAATACACTTTCTTCTTTAATGACAAGCTGTAAAGATCAAGTTGGCAAGACATTGCTTCAACAACCCTCATTTGTTTTTTGGTTTCGTGTGTTTGTGCAGCTGTAAAAAGAAGCTATATGCAGAGAAGCTGCCTAACACCAGCATCATCATCCCCTTCCACAACGAGGGCTGGTCGTCTCTGCTGAGGACCGTTCACAGCGTGCTCAACCGCTCTCCTCCGTCGCTCATCGCCGAGGTCATCCTAGTCGACGACTTCAGTGACAAAGGTACACGGAAAAGACACACGTGATACCGCACACAGATAATGCCCACAAACTCGTTTGGGGTATTCGCTGCTGATATTTGAAGTTTAAATGACCCCTTTAGTATGAAAAATACTAATTTTCAGAAGAGGAATTCTTATACAGGACAAGGGATGTTCAGGATACATCTTACCCAGTCAAACATCATGATCATGCGCACTCTTTGTGGTTTTATGCTCCTGTTCCCAAGCTTTGGCTTGAGGTTTGTAACGAATTGCCAACCTGGCCAAAATGTAGTATTCTTGCTTTTGCCACACCGTGTGAACTTGATAAATGATATCAACCTGGAAAAGAAATCAGCATTCATGGTCCTCCCTATTTTGTCATGCAAGGATATAATATGACTGTGTATGGTGTGAATGGTTTTTTTGGTTGTGTTTTTTAGATACAGCTTTGAGAGCATAAGGTAGAGGTATAGAACTTGTTCAATGGTGATGCCAAAAGGGTTTGTGTATCTTTTGATCTGATCTAACTTTGTAAAGGCAATGCATGTTGTGGACAGCTCTCTAAAACAATTCCCAGGTTTACCAGTTTCCACTTTGAATACTCTGGTAGTCTCACCCTTTTAACCTAGCTTCTTCTCCTGTTCTCTTTTCAGAGCATCTGAAAGTGCCCTTAGAGGAGTACATGGTCCGGTTAGATAAGGTTCGCATTCTGAGGACCAAGAAGAGGGAGGGTCTGATCAGGACGCGTTTGCTTGGAGCCACTGCTGCTAAGGGAGAAGTCATCACATTCCTGGACTCTCACTGTGAAGCCAACGTCAACTGGCTGCCTCCATTGCTGGGTAGGTCCCAACCATCACAATAATCTGACGAATCTGGAGGTGTGTTCAACATATAAAGCTTTACTTTGATGGTTTGAAGCCCGTTTGCTCCAAACATAGGAGAACTTTAATGGTCAGTGCAGTTTGCTACAAGTAATATTATTACACTTTCCTTGACAAGCATCTTTCTATTTCTGCCTTTGCACTATTGTATTTTTCTTGATATTCAAATACATATTGGGTCTAAATGTTGGATGGATTGACTCTGATGTATAACAAGACCTTGGTATTAAATAAAGATGATGTAAGACATGCAGCGGGCATGTGTCATCCATTTGGGTTATCGACCTCAACTAGATAGACTACATTCTTAAAAACAAACAAGATATTTGATCATGAGACATTTTCTCAATTTGAGTACCAGCAACAGTTCATAAACACCACAGGGAGAGGGTTCTTGCTACCTGAGGTGCCAACAGACACATACCTCCCTCTAATTGGTTGTATTATGAATGCACTGATAGTTTCAACAGTGTCAGTCAGTTTTGAGGTTTATTCTGACATTTTGCAGCTTGTGGAATTTCTTCAGAGTTAAGCAGGTGGATTGTACATGTCTCTACAGGGCAGCGAGTACTGCATACCGAGATTCTGTGGTTATTTAACATTGGATGAGGCTCGAATTTGAGTTTGTTTTGTATCACTGAACTCCTTGAAATGATATATTAAAAAAGATACTAAATCCAGTGAGAAGGACAGGTTGTTCAGACACATACACTGTTGGAGCTCTGGCTACAGACAAAACAGTCTGGTATTAACTTTTTACCAACATGTCAAACCTTATCTGTGTCTCAGACCGAATTGCCCAGAACAGGAAGACTATTGTGTGTCCCATGATCGATGTCATCGACCATGACACCTTTGGATACGAAACGCAGGCAGGGGACGCCATGAGAGGGGCATTTGACTGGGAAATGTACTACAAGCGGATCCCCATCCCCTCAGAGCTGCAAAAGGATGACCCCAGCGAACCTTTTGAGTAAGTGCAATTATTTTACAGCTATATTTGGAAGGAACATTTGTCCTGAATATGTGATTGCACTTACTTTAACCCTTTGCATCTAACCACATTTTTTGGAAAATGACATGACCCAAATTCGAATTACGGTAACCTCTGAACAGCTCTGGCTACATGGATGCATAAGGTCTCTCCACAAAGAGAACTCTGGAGTTTCATATGAAACTCTCAGAAACCCTGTTATGTATATATCTGAGTTTTGGTCCACCTAAAATGCTATAACCTTTTCCAGGTTAACTAATTACCTGTGCTTTCATCTAAGGGGGTAAAAGACAGTTTTGGGCTGATGGCACATAATCAGTGAACTTCAAACTTGAAAAAGGTAGCAGTGTCAGGCAGAACTCCAGAAAGGACATTTGGGGACTCCAAATGGACACATGGAAACCAAATGGTTGCCTGAGACAATAAAGCATTTTTGTCTTTGTATTTTGATATTATTCATCGGTTTGACCGTTGACAATAGTGGAAATCACTTGACTTGTAAAAGCTCTTCAATTTAATCCTGAATTTAGATTAAAAAAATGATTTAAAGGAAAACAAAACAAATGTATAATTCAAGTTCATGTATTTCAATGTAAATGTAATCAATATTTTATGCATAGTTTTAATAGAAACTAAATGAAAAGATATTGCATATTTCACTTTTTTATACCAAAGGTCTGACTATATGAAGAGATAGTTCTTACAAATCCATGTATCAAATAGGATACATATGGCATTAAAGGGTTTGAGATCCCACTTTGACAGTTGCTATCACTTCTGTAGAAAAATCATTTAGTCTTAAGTAAAATGTGTCTGTGTATTGTCTCCTTTTTCTAGGTCACCAGTGATGGCAGGAGGACTATTTGCTGTTGACAGGAAGTGGTTCTGGGAACTGGGAGGATATGACACAGGTCTGGAGATTTGGGGAGGAGAACAGTATGAAATCTCATTTAAGGTACTTTTAAAGAAAAGAATAGATAAAGACACATTTTTACCTCCACTACTGATTAACATAATCATCAGCGTGACTCTATGAGAGTACTTTTAGGGTGTACTGGTACCGTATGGTGGTGTGGTTGCTCGTTGGAAATATTTAGAAAGCGGGTAAATTAAAAGGTCAAATAGATGCTGTTTTTACAATGCAGTCTCTGCTAACAAAGCATTGCATTGAAACAAGACAAGATGTTTTATTTTTTTCATCTTTGTGTGTCATCACTCAACATCAAAAATGTTTATATGTATGTTCTTTATCCGAAATTGTGGAGGTAACGCTGTTGGATATTTTAGTTTCTCTACATTACAGCCTCTACCTGCTTAGTGTGCATTAGAATTACCTTTTTCCAGACATGTTGCTGCTTAAAAACACAAAATAATCATATATTCCACTAAAAACTCAAGTCATTGTATTCTTATTTATGCTTTGGACTAATGACACATTTCATCGAATGGCTGAGTTGTTATCATGTGATCAAAATCTGGTCCTCCATCACTTACCTCCTGTCATAACAACCCAACCACTAACTATCTTTAATTTCATACTCCTCTCACGCATCCCGCTTTTTGTTTCTGCTGTATGTCATTAGCTGTACCAAACTAGCCTAAAGACCTGCACTCTCCCTCTAACAAACCCTTATTTTTTTTAAAAATAGTAAATAGTAAATAGTTGTAAATAGTTCTCTAAAATGTACTGAGTGTTAATTGTTGTTAATGCGCCATGTGAGTCACTTTGGATAAAAGCATCTGCTAAATGGAAAATGTAATGTAAATGTAGCTTTCTTTTTCATCCTTCTTATGTTATTTTTTTAAGGAGTCATTTTGGTGTCAGCAGGTCCATAAAAACTACACGAGGCTACGGTGTTTGACAGGCCCCCTCTCTCTGCTACTCCTGTTATTTTAGGTCTGGATGTGTGGGGGTCGGATGGAGGACACCCCCTGCTCGCGAGTGGGACATATCTACAGGAAGTATGTCCCTTACAAAGTTCCAGGGGGTGTCAGCTTGGCCAGGGTACGTCTCAGACTTCATTATTTCACATGATAGTATTTTGCCCAGCATTATGGCGTGTTGCTTTTCACCCTCTGCCCTTGTAAAGATCTCATAATCAATACCCTGAGTGTGTCGTGTGCTTTCATCCCAGGAAAAAAAAGAAATCTTTAAATAAAAGGTGTAATTCCTTCAAAACAAAATATCAATAGTTTGTGGCTTGTGACAATGAGTTGCCTTTGAATATTTAAGCTATTAACTTGTATCGGCATTTTCAAACTGGAGTATGTCAACCATGTGCAAAATGTATTTCTTGAATAAACCACAAAGAAAGCTGTAGATAGCCACCACCACTTACTTTATCATTGTCAGTGGGACACACTGGTAAGAAGCTCTGTATTCCTCACCTACCAGCTCTAGATTTCTTCATACATCTCTGTACACAGTCTCCATTTCACAACATATTTAACATTTAATCTTTGAGTGAGGAATGTTCCACTGACCTGTGGCTGCATGGTGCTCATTATGTGACTCACTCTGACACCGGACCCTCTCTGGCTTGGTTGAATATGTGATCAGACGTCTTGGCCAGTGCTGCGGTCTTCCCGGTATGACCAATTAGGCAGTAGAGTGACGGCATTGAGTACTGGCCAACAGAATTTACTCCACAAAAGCTCTAGCGGCCCAGATTTCTGATCACTGTGGTATTTTTGAATGTTTGAATGGATCTTTGATTTCCTTTTTTGTACTGCCTAATTTCACTGAGCGTACTAGTCAAGCTGTTAGTTGTTAGCCAAAGGGAAAACCTTTGATTTGAATTGAATTAAATGTTAATTGTAGCTTCATCATAATCATGTTGATTATGATGAAGCTAACGCTTTTAAAAGGCCGTTAGCATTCCTGTAAGTTGATTCCCTGGCAACAGTAGAACTCCAACACAAAAAACAACAAAAAAAACAGACACCATCTTAAATTACAATTACCTTTGAAAGTAAATCAGAGCTGCTCTTTTTCACGCAACCTCCCATTCAGGTATATGGAGGCAGAATCCAGACCCAGTGTGTTTTCCTCCCTTATCTAACATGTAAATCAAACTGACCCTTAAGAAGCAGGCCTTACTGTTCTACCAACGATTTTCTCCAGAAAATCATTGAATTGATAAAGACTTTAAATTAGCCCTGCACCTCTGTGTCTGCTTATGCAGAACTCATCACAAAGGGGACTTTTTCCTGAAGAGAAAACGAGCTTAGTCTAAATTTAAACTTAAAATTCTGTGAAGATCAGGCAAAATAATTTTTATCCCACACTTGTAGCTTTCCATGACAAAGGAACCCTCATTTAAAAGGATCTCTTTGATTTAGCTGACATTCCTCAGCTATTTACTGTCATTTTAAAATGTTCAAACAAATTGTTCTCCACCAATATTATACTTTTTTTTGATAGTTTAGATAGTGAAAGATCTTTTCACTCTATCTCACTAAAGGACTGGAAGAGATGTATTTCTGAGAGGTTTGTGGAACCTGAATCAGCTTTCATTTTTTTCATCCATGTACCAAAGACTGCTTCCATATGATGTCACCTCATCATCAGCTTTGCTTTCCCCTTAAACATGGGCAGATTTCCCATCACACTTGTGTATATTTTCACAAGCTCAGCTAAAAGGAGCCCTTGAGGAATCTGATGCATGTTTTAAATTTATTGGAATTCTGGAGACTTCTGAATTTAACAGAGTGGCTTTGATAGGCCACATAAGTTTGAATATTTCTTTTTGATTGGTCGATTATTAGGTTCACTACAGGAGAAACCAAAATCGGATCGAAACCAGGAATGCGAAACATAAGTTAATGATAACAGCACTGTAACATGTACATAGAGAGTAAAGAGTAAATAGTTAAACTGGTGCAGATCCCCCAGCAGCCTAGGCTTAGAGCTATTGGGTGTTTTGGGCTCACCTAAGCAAATTCTTCACAAGAGGTTATCAAAAAGGAAGATTTTACATCCAGTTATGATATGGTCATGAAAAACAGGATCACTGGCCTTTGTAAATCCATGGTGGAAAGGGCAGATGATTAAGCGTAGGATATTTCCTTTACAAAGAAACAAGTATTCATTTAGCTATCTCTTGCCTGGGGAGGTATGATGCAAGTCCTTCTGATTGAGAGGCTATGATCATCCCGTCTTTTCGTATTTGTCAAGGCACCATGAATGGAGCCGTGCTTCTATGATGGTGTTTTCCTGTGTTTTGGTGAAGCTGTGATGCCTAGAAATCCAGCTAACAGCCAGAGATTTCGTTTTAGGACATCAATCGCTGATATTTACGTATTCCAAATCATTTTAAGGGTTACATGGAAAATTATAAGATATATAAAAACTTCTGTGATGACTATTAAATATGACTGGATTTACTTAGGAGAAAAAGAAATAATTGTCGCTTAGCTCAACAGATTCCCTCACCTTAAGGTGGATCCTTAAGAAACTTCAGGACTGGAATCTTTAACTTGGCTTTAGGTGATTTTTGGTACTTGACACCAAATTAATTAAATCAAATTCCAGTTTTTCTAAAAAAAATACCCGTCACGTAAATATTTGAGATGTGTTTAAGGATGAGGCTGGTAAAACATGATCCCATTGTGCTGTCAGAATTTAAAGCGCGTGGCAGAGGTGTGGATGGACGAGTATGCGGAGTACATCTACCAGCGCCGGCCCGAGTACCGCCACCTCTCTGCGGGAGACATGACTCAGCAAAAGGAGCTGCGGAGCAATCTGAACTGTAAGAACTTCAGGTGGTACATGAAGGAGGTGGCCTGGGATCTGCCCAAGCACTACCCCCCCGTGGAGCCTCCCGCTGCTGCCTGGGGAGAGGTACGGGAACCCGTCTGTGTTTCAAATTAAAGCTGTAATTATCAGATGAAAAAGTCAGTGAGATACCAGGATCCTGTTTTTCTCTTGGAAATCACTTTGTTCCAGCTTCCTTTTACGCTGAACCTTATTTCTCTCTTTCCTATCATCTCATGTAATGTGTTGTCATTTCTCTATGGCAGACGGATTAGAACAACTTGTAATGGTTTTCAAAATAAGTTGACATTTAGTTTTAGCTGTAACAGTCTGACTGAAGACGTGATTTTATTGTTGCTACAGAAATCATGCTTTTTTTCAAATAAACCAAGCTAAAAGTGGGCCTCTGACTACACTGCCCTTTACAGTTTGGTTCATACTATCCTTTGTAATTGAAATTCTACAAACAAGATTTGGATCCCCGTTAGACACTGTTTGGTCTCGTAGCTGAGAAGATTTTCTGTTTCTTAACATCCTGGGTCGTCCGTTTGTTTTTGTGCTGCAGATACGCAACGTGGGCAGCAGTATGTGTATGGAGACCAAACACTTTGTCTCTGGCAGCCCCGTCCGGCTGGAGAGCTGTGTGAAGAATCGGGGAGACGTAAGCTGGAGTCATGGACAGGTGAGCAATACAAATCACCAGAATTAATTATGCAAATACAAGCTTTTTAGACTAATTCAAAAGTTACTTACATCAATTTTTTTTCCTTTTTGCCTTATTGTCACATCAAATCACTGGTTGCTTTTGTGTCCCACTGAGTCTTCACAATTCTTCGTCCAGTGATATGCTCCAAGATTTATACTTGAAGTAACCAGCTTATGTGTTTGACTGGCCAATACAGTGTTTGAAAGGACAGGATTTTTTGCTGCCTTCACAACATCGCCGTAATTTGCAAAAGAGTTTTGGATGAGTATGTAGAAGCTCTTCAATGGCTAATCACTGTTCACACGTCAAGTAGAGAGAGATATGTAGAAGACGGTACCCATGAAAATTAGCATTCTGGCACTCTGGTAGCCGGCATGACAGAGTTATGACAGGCCTTTTGGACACGCTCTCTGAACTGGGAAACACAGTTCACACAGATAGAAAACACTATCCCAATCCTTTCCAGCATCCCTCACGATTTCTGCAACATTGTCTTAAAGCTCTCTAGAGCTGCTTGTGACTCAGGGTGGTAAGCACTTGACCCAACATGTTTAATCCGTAGAGTCTGCATGACCTGCTAGAAAGGTGCTCGAAAGGTTAAGACAGCAACTTGGTTCATGATCTATCTGGACCACTTTTGGTCGAACCAAAGTGTTGAAGAGCTTTGTCAATGTTGTGATGACCAGAGGAGCAGTTATTCTTCTGAGTGGAATGGCTTCTGGGAAACACAGCAGTCAGTCCACAATGACTTGATCAAAAGGCTCACCAAAAACCACCTGACTCTTTGAGCCCTGTCTATATGAAGAGGAATATTTATTAAATACCCTTCTAGTAAGTTTTTCATGTCCTGGATCTGATAATGGCCCTTTTCACTCTTTACGCTGTTGGACAGGTCGGTTATGTGTCAGATGTTCTGATTGTAAAACCTCATTCCTTATGCCCGTGTCATTGTTTCCCTACTATAACTGAAATAACCCACACAGACCAGCAGAGAATACCTGTGGATTCTTATAAATATATAAATGTCCAACCAAGTGGGGATGTTCATATGTCAGCTCAATTCTTCCTTACGTATTTAGTACATGTCTTTTGTCCTGACACCACAAACTTTGGAGTTACTCTGCGAAGCCATGCTTCGTTTTCTGTTTTCCGCTCGATCTCCAGGACAGCTGGTTGATCGGATCTAAAAGGGAAGGTGGGTTTTTCAGGGTCTTTACTGGATTTATCCGCCCAGTTGTAGGTCACCGTGCCTTCCTTGTAAAAGACCCTCAGTCTGGCTGGAAAGGGGGTTTGTTTTTTCCCTCTAGAGCTTCTTTAGCTTCTGCATAATCTCTCTGCTTCCTCTGCAGCTCTGGTCCATCTTTACCCGCTTCC
Source organism: Menidia beryllina (assembly GCA_013363375.1). Lineage (NCBI taxonomy): Eukaryota > Metazoa > Chordata > Actinopteri > Atheriniformes > Atherinopsidae > Menidia > Menidia beryllina. Next base: position 405,455 of record JABUIW010000063.1, read on the forward strand.
CCTGGAAACTGAACCCTTTTCTCTGACAGGTTTTCACTGCCAATTTTATTCTTTCATTTTAAAACTTGAAAATTTGAGTGGAAGTCTGCTCTGCATTGCTTGAATTACCACACAGTAGTCTGCAACCCCTGTAAACTCTTCCCCTGCTGTGCTTAGTGGCTAATCATAGCTGTTACACCTACCCCAGCTGTCACTGGTCCATCAGACCCAAAGTCAGACATGCAGAACTGCATCCCGTTGAACCTGAGTTCCCGTGAACCCGATGGTGGGAGGAACCCAGAGTAAATGTTGCTCAGGACATGCAAACTCCACACAGACTGGCCTCGGCTGGGATACGGAGCACACTGCTGTGCAGCCCCTGGTAACCTGTTTGAAGATGAGAATTCATGTGATTCCCTAAGTGCAACTGTTTTTCCCCCCAGGTGTTCACATTTGGCTGGAGAGAAGACATCCGGGTGGGGGACCCCATGCACACTAAAAAAGTCTGTTTCGACGCCATTTCCCACAACAGCCAGATAACCCTGTATGACTGTCACGGCATGAGGGGCAACCAGCTGTGGCGCTATCGAAAGGTATGCTAGCTCGGTGTCAGCACCTGTGTCAACCTCTCTTCTTTATCTGTTTCTTTAAACTAAGTCGCACACTTATCAGTCTGAGAAATAAATCCCTTCAAGGCAGCTTTTGCACATTTCTATGAATTCCATTCTAAGGCAGATGGATATTATAGGGCCTCGGTAGGCTGTTGAAAGGTGCTCAACCTATCAGGCAGGAGCCACAGTTGTTTTGTATCTCACTTTAATTTGAATATGAAATGTCACCTGTGCACTTTAAATAAATTCAGGGGAAGCATTTCCTCTACAAAAAAACAAACATGCTCTTGAATGATGCAAAAAAGCATGATAATGTTGGCTATGTTTCAAAGTGAGTTTTTCTCAAATAGAGACCTCCCAACTCTCCTCTGCACAGAAGAAGGATGATGATTTATTCAAGTTAAATCCAGTAAACAATGTAAACTATCAAAGTATGATTTCTACCTTTTGATCCACCTATTTCTTCTCATCTTCCAGGACAAAAGTCTCTATCATCCCGTCAGCAACAGCTGCATCGACACTAACCCAAAAGAGCGGCGGCTTTTCATGAACACGTGCGACCCGTCCTCCCCCAGCCAGCGGTGGCAGTTTGAGAGGACTAACGCCACCGTGCTGGAGCACTTTAACCGCGGGACCGACTGAGTTCCCGCAGAGTCCAAAGGATCTGTGCAGCCGTCCAGCTGCTGCTAAAGGAGGTGTTCCCTGCTCATCCTCTGAGATGACGGCTGTTTCCTTTTGTGTGCCGAGCAGGACGGGATTTAAGATATGTGTGGAAAGAGGGAGCTAAACTGTGACTACTGGGTTTGAGTTTAGAAAGGACTTTAAGATTCATTTGTTAAGTCACAGTTGTGCTGGTGCAGTGGGTCTGTCTTCCTTTCTGCATTTGCTTCTGTGTGATTATATAACATTCGTTCTCATTCCTTTCGTGTGTCTTTTAGCCTTAACTTTCTATTTCCACTTTGCCTTCCATCTCCTTTGCCTTCACCTCTCCTTCATGCGTCTTTATCCCTGTACCTGCATTACTCGCCTTAGCATGCCCTTTCCATTCTCCGTCTGTCAAATTCAAGTTTTTTGTTTGGACAGCCTCTGACAGCCTCCTGGACGGGTGGGGTGGGGGCTCATTTGCTGAGTCAAAGTCGTCTCGACTCCTGGTTAAGCCTGGAAGAGGCACTCTGAAAACCACCCAGTGATTTTTTTTTGTTGTGTTTTCTCCTTTCAAACCCAAATGTGCTCTTAGTTCTGACCCATATATCTTAGGGTATAGCTTACGGAAATAAAGCTGGCACAAGTGTACAAAGGGAGCGAAAGAGACTTCCACCTTCTGCACAAATGTATCTAATTTTATTCTGATTATATTTATAGATAATTCATTCTCAGATTTCTCACTGTGCCGCATTCATCTTGCATTAGTCAAAGGCGAGTGCTGTCTTAAACCGGAATGAATGCAATCTGCTGACTGATGCTTTCTGACTCCTGCTGGCTCTTATGGTTCAGTCAGACCAGGTTTTAAATCTATCTGACTCCTGCTGGCTCTTATGGTTCAGTCAGACAAGGTTTCAAGTCTGCGTGGAGCTGGTTGGTGCACATTTGCGAATTCACGAGGCTTTCTTTGGATCTCACATACTGAAATATAAAACTTTAAGGCACATATTTTCTTTGCGGAGCTGTAAAACAACCCGCTTTAGGAATGTTCCCGTGTCTCTCATGTGGAAATATTTGGATCTGAGTCTGACTGCAGCATCAGAGCGCCCCAGTCTCCCCGTGCCCTCTACGGCTTCACAGTCACCAGAGTAACCTCAGAGTAGTTGGCCAAGCGATTCGTTTAAATTCCAGGCGGCACATACGCAGGAGCCTGCCTGGCTGACCGACGCACCAGCTGCTTCACAGCAGGCCTGTGCCTGGCAGGCCAGCCTCCCAATCATTTCGTTGGCATATGCCATGAGCAGGAGAGAGGAATTGTGCAGACTGGACAAGCTTTTCCAGGTAGCTTTAGGATTAAAACCCATTTTTAGGTTAAAACGCATAAAGCACCTAAAGAATGATACGTTTAGAAGAAATCCAAGTGCCTTGTAAAGTGAGGTCAGACCTGACCTGACCTGTGGAGTAGGACACTGAATGCAGCGCTGGCTTTGACCAGCCCTTTTCTCCTTATCCAGCCTGTGGTTGAGCCCTGAACGAGTTCAGGTTAGATGTAGTCATGAAGGACCTTTTCTGTCGTGTAATTATGATATCATGCTGAGTTGTTTCATAGCCACCGGTTATGAAAGCGAGTAGCTGTGTTTTACCATGTATATTTCAGTTTGCAATTGGGATATTGTCGTCTGTCCTTGTCGTCCGTAATCAGACTTTTGGGAAGTAAAAGTTTTAAAAATTTGTACCGGTTTGCTCAACAGACCCAGTTACAATCGGAACAAAATCTAATGGAAAAGTTCTATTTTCTTACAAACCTAAATCATGCTGTTTTCTTTTTTCTTTGCATTGCTTTTTGTTGTTTTTTCTCATGTTGGCCATCCTGAAGTCGGAGAGAAAGCTTTCAAGACATGCATCACAAAGATATAATACTAAAAAATGAATGACTGTATGGATCATAATCGGGGCTGCATGATAAAAACTGACGATACTACAACACTTTCATTCTCTACAATATGTATGACATTGTTATAAGGATTTTTTGCATGCAATGCAAAACGATAACAAACTCATTGTACGCACATTTTAATATCCAAAACAAGAAACATTGAGTGTGAGATTATGGAATTGGAGTACATATTTCAGATCAAATTCCTCTTGATTCTTCTGCCCCAGGGACCACACAGTACGAGGCTGTTTCAGCTCCGTGGTCTGCAGCATGGAGAGAACGTGCACTACAGGCTGATGTTTGTGCGTCTTTGAGTTGGCTGCTAATGTGCATCACGATGTGTGGAGTGAAGCACCATATTGTGCAGTCCTATCACAGGCCTGCATCTCTTTCAGACAAACTATCGGCAAATTTTTTTTTTTTTATCCAGACTATAATTAGCTCAGACAGAAATAATTAACTGTTGTCCACCTTGAACCACCAAAAGTTGAAATGGCTCATTCAGATTATGAGGAAGTCACTTATCAGTCAAGTTACTGAGCAGAATTTACCGGAAAACCCTTTTTATGAAGAAAAATTAAATTGTTTCTTACCATCATGCCGCCAAACCATCAAGTTCTTGGGGGGAGCAACTGGACAACTTTCATTTAGGTCTACCGTAAATTTTTAAATACATGGACATTACTTCAGATAATTCAGTGTTAAACTAATTTGCTCAAAGGCAAATAATTTATTAAGGATCAATCCGAAAATGTCTTTAAATTGTCACTTTACCTCTTACAAAAACTCCTTTTTCTTTATTTGTTTTGTGTTGTCGGAAAAGAAAAACCTGAGTTTTGTCTTCCAATAACAGCAAAAACCTATTCATTTAATTCTTTTCTTTTTTTGGTGTGTTTTACTTCCTTATCTGCTGGTTAGTTGCCAAGACAGTGGACTTACAGTCAGATGTATGTGATATATTTGGAGTGGACTGTTGATTCAGACTACTGTGTAGCTGTAGCGGTAGCTTTGTTAGCGCCATCGACTAAACCTCAGCAGGCATGTGGCCTGTCTACGCCCTGAATCCAGAGACGATTCTCCCCTCAGTTTGACACGTGTTCAAGCCCAGTGTGTTAACGGCCTGTACGGAGGGGCAGTGTGTCCCTGGCTGCTCTTCTGTGATGCATTTGTCTACTTTAATGTGTAACCACGGCAATGTCTTGATAGATCTTTTATCTGCTGGTATGGATCATTTTTGGATTTGATCATATGTTATTAAAATCTTGCAATGGATTTTAATAGTGAGGAAATAGGGTTATTGTTTTTTTTGTGTTTTTTTTATTACTATTTTGTTATAGTTTGTTATTCCATTCCTTTCATAGATCTCATTTGTCATGCTTCTGCAGTCTGTGGGCTCTCATGTCCAACCTTCTCTTCATATAAAAAATGTTATCCTTCCAACACGTTAACACTCCTGTGGCCTCATAGTCGCACTCCCACCTCAAGGCTACGCCGTCACCACTCTCATTCCTGTTCTCAGTTTAAGATTTTGCTCTTATGTGACCCAAGAGCATTCATGTGCATGTGGTCATGGTCTTTTCTGTTCTTGGAAGCATTAACGACGTTCCACTGACGGAACTGCGTCGGAAACACCTGAAGCCGACGTTTCTGTTTAATGGTTCTGCAACTTCTACTATGCATCAGAACAGAAGCAATTTAGTTTCAACTCACTTTTTGTCAGTCATGGAGCCTTTTTTATTTTTATTTTCTTGTTTTTCTATTCCTTTGAAGACATATCAGATTGTTGAGTGCAGCTCACTGCTAGAAAAACAGAAAATGAGCAGGAAGGTTGTTTGGAATTGAACAGACGTCCTTTATTCCTTTGAGCCCAGCCGCGTTTCTTTTTGTTGCCGTGTGTATTTCTGGAGCCCGAATTTTAAATGCAATATTACAGAAGTATTTGTTTACAAGAGGGAATTCTCAGGTAGTGAACTTGGAAACAATGTGGTGTTTGAGAGGATGCAATTTGGAGTCTTTTTGCACCTTAGTTATATTTTTCAACGGTGTAGCCAGTGTTTTTTTTAGTTAATATCGTACCCGCAACATATAAAACTGGCTTATATATAACTAAACCATTCCTATTGTAACCGTTTAAATGCCTTGTTAAATACCCAGTATACAAACTTTGGTAAATCCACAGTGCAGTTGGTCCAAACAGTGAAACAATCCAAACAGCTAGTGCCAGATATTCTCCTTAGATGTTGGTACAGCCCAGAGTGGACAGAGCTTGACATTTTGAGCTAAAACAATGTTGTGTAGCACTTCAAAAATCCAAATACTTGCATATTTAATTCACAGTTAACTAACTTGGCTTTCTAATATATAGCTTCCTCCATAATTTCCGAGTCAGTCACCAGTAAAAGTAGGTAATGATGACAATTATGTTGAACTAATCTTTCAGGCGGATGAGAAACATAATGATCTTATTGTTGTGGACCTTTGTGCAACTATTGTATCCATTCTTCCTCCTAAGCAGCTATTTTAGCCTGAAATGAAATTTGCTTTCTGCTTTACTTTTTGCGGTATCGTAAGCTTCTGAATTTTGTCCTTTGTTTCGTTCATTTTTTGTTTTATTGCCTGTATTCGTTGCGTTGTTCTCGTCCATGGCATTTGTAGTTTTCTTTACATGAAGCTGTCACTTTGTTTGGTTTAAATATTTATGGTGAAAGTTTGCATTTTAATTATTCCTTCTTTGTGTTGCGTTAATTGTTTTACAGGTATATAAATCATGACTAATGCCTGTGTGACAATGTAAAAATACAATTCAACTAAACAAATATTTAGTCATTAATTCAAAATAACAGATGATACATATGATATATGATTTACTGTAATATAAAAAGTCGTACAAAATGAATCTATAATGATGCGTTCAGACAAAATTCATCACAGCAACATGAGACTCTGTGGTTGAACAATCCTAAACCTTAGGCTTATCATGTCAGAAGCGTGTGTCAGCCCCTTACATAATGTGGTCTGTGTGTGAAGCTTAATGTATGAGAGAGGGCCATTTTTGTATCAGAACAAAATGTCCACTATTTTTTTCTACCGATATCAAAGCTAGAAATGTTTTTAGGTATTTAACAAACTATATAATTCAACTGGAAATGTAGAATATTTTTTCTGGACATGTAAAATATAAAGGTTTCTATATTTTGAGGAAAAATCTGTCTGTGGTTTATATTAAAGCAAAAAAAAAAATGTGATGAATGCCAACCAACATGGTGGACAATAGTAACATCCTCCATCCGTTTTCTATAAAGGTGTAGTCAAATTCAGGATCCTGGGATCTGAAGCCTATCCCGGAGTCATCTGACACATGTGGGGTATGTCCTTGACTTGAATATGCTGACTTTTACAAATAAAAGAAATAAAGAAAATGTCATTATTGTATTACTGCATGTAAATTGTACAAATGGAAGCCATTCTCTCTCTACAGTTCAATATCATCTGTCTTTAGACCCGATCAGTCGCATCATGAGTAAGTAATCCTTATCCTCCGGCTACATTTGACCCAGACACTCCATTTATAAATCAGAATGATACTCATATTCAAAAGGACACCTGCTGTGGCTTTTCTTATTGGTCAGTCTTATATATTTGCTAACATTCAGGATATTTTGAACCAGCCTCGTTTCCATACAGAAACCCTCCACTGACATGAATGTCTTTGATTTCGAATTCAATTCAACTAATTCTGAGGTATCAAATGCAAAAATGTTACATTTTTTAATCTCTCAACTGTTTTCTGCTCATTAGAAATTCTTTAAAAATGCATTTTTAATTCCATAAACTGACGTGTAAACGTAGAAATGAGCCCTGAGGGCAGTGAGACTGGTGGGTGTGTTAGTCTGCTCACTAAAGCAAACGGGACACAAGAGAGTTGTTTCTGCCGTTTTTGATGATTTCAGAAAAAATAACGCTTTCTTGTTCTGTGCAAAGTCTGGTTGATCACACACAACTTTTCTCTGTGGATCTCAAAATGAACCTGGGGCTCTGACCTGAGCCATTTCCCCATACCGAGTCTTCTTTTCTCCATGGTGCCTTTAGTCTGTATAACTACTCTAACCTCGACAGGAACAATGGCATCCAGACCTTTCAAACACTTTCTGTGTGAGAGTTCAACAGAAAATCAACATTAGAGCACAGAGCACCTTCAAACCTGGTGATCTCCATAAACTTAATCCCCGTGTTGTCATCTATGAGTCGACCGTGATTAACTACTAGTGTGGGTGTAGCAGACAGGTCCAAGAAAACACCAAAATGATCCCACAAAGCAACATTAACAACACATTTGGAATAACAAAACCTTTTGAAATGAACACGTTCAGAATGTCCGCTGCTGTGTGTGTGAGTTAGACCAAACATCTCAAGAACAGCAGTGAGTTCTGTACTACACAGTACAGTACACATTCAGATCCCCCGTTATATCCAAACCGTCTAAATCAGTGCACACAACTGAATGTAAGTCAGTGAAATCATCAATGAAACAGTTAAGTAGATGTTTATATGAAGAATGGAAGACTGTTTTCTCTCCTTCTTGATTGACACATACTCAAAAGATAAAAAAAAAAACAAATGAAAGTTTGTGTGAGTGTATTGTATTTTCCCTGAATATGGCTGGTTTTGACGTGTTTTAGATACTAAATTAAAGGGAGGTGGACTAGCTTCCGCCATGTTTTTTGTCGGGTTAGGTTAAAAACATCAAATCAAAGCTTCCAGATGAAATAAAATCGTGAATCAAACAGGTTTTCCCTGCTGAAGATCTAACATCTAGTAAAGCCAGTTTCAGTGTGTTGGTATTATGGGCCGGCTTGGGCTGATGGGAAGTGAACATGAATAATAAATCACGTAGGGAATATTTTGGGTTTTGAAGGTTGACTAATCTTTCTCTGGTATGTGTTTAAACGGGGATGGAGGAGGCTTTTTCCACATCGGGACCGGCTTTTACTGGAAAGAGCCTCGGGACTCACGGTTCTGCCACCTGGAACCCACACGGGTCAGTTTGAACTGGCCAATCATTGATCCGGCTGTTTTCAGAGGTGATGGTTTCTCTGCTGTGGAGGGGGTTTCGGACCCTGGGGACTGTGGCAGCAGTGACCAGCTCCTTCATGTGGTCAGTGAAGTCCAGCAGAAAAAGAGACGGGGAGGATGACTCAGATGAGGGCGGGTCCTCATTCCTGCCGTTTAGTGCAGGAGGCCTCTAGGAGAGCTCCAGGATGAGGTCCTGAGGAGGCGGCCTTGTTTTTGCTTCTCTCTGTCCCTGTCCAGATGAGCAGCATGGCAACTCCAAACACAGAAGAGATAAACGGCAAACAGAATTACTCCCGATCCGTGGAGGCAGCGACCATCTGCCTTGTAATAATGTCTGCGGTCCCAGAAGAAAAGAAAAAGTCGATAATACCTTACGGAGTTTGTGGCACACACACCTGACAGCCTTTTTAGCTGCATCTCTCATCTCCCTGCACTGGTGGTCTATTACACGCCTCAGCATCTATTGACTGGATAAAACCACTTCCTGAAGTCTTGCAGCACCCCAGGCTGCTGTTTCACGACATCGTTATAGATCCCAGGAGTAGAACAAGGGTCTTGATAGACTTAGACTTAGACTTAGACTTGTACTTTATTGATCCCTTGGCAAGACTCCCTCAGGAAATTAAAGTTACTAGCAACTGACAGGGCAAAAAAGTGGCACACAGAGAGCAAAATACAAAAAATACAGATTAAGTACAGGTACACACTAAATGTGAATAGCCAAAAAAATAAGAATATAAATACAAAGTAAAAAATAAAATTGAATTAAATTAAGCAAAAATAAGGAAAGACTAAGAATATAAATACTGATGATTTTATGTGCAGCCAGAATTTGCACAATGTTGTCTCCCACATCTGCTACCGGGGTTATGTGTTTATGTTTATGCATTTGGCAGACGCTTTTATCTAAAGACGTACAGAGTAGACACAATATTACATTTCTCATCACTATGACAATAAGCTATACAGAGGAGAAACACTGACCAGAGTCAGTGGTGAGATAGAGATAGAGGTAGAGGGACTACAGAAGGAGCTGTGGGGGGGTAGAGGTACGGGTTAGGGTTAGGACTGGGTCCTTTGGAAAGTTCTGTATTTTCTTACGTCTTTCCCAGCAGCAGCACCAACAATCAGAGTCTCAGCTCCAGTTGTTGGCTTCCCTCTCAGCCTTTTACTCCCGAGGAGGTCTTTCCAGGTTACACTGCTGTGTGAAGAGACTTTATGCAGGCCATCGGATGGAGATCCAGAGGTCTGTAGGGGTTCAAATCTGTTCTGTCAAAGCAGAGCTGGTTCTTCTGGTTCTTCTCCATCTTAGAAGGTTTATTCTTCAGCTTTGCACCAAAACCACATTCCAGACTACTGCTGTTAAGATTTAGAATCCCACCATTCTGAGATTATTTCTGTCCTTGTTGCCAGTGTTGTTGCCTCCTGTGGTGTTCGTTGCTTTTTTTGTTTGTTTGTTTGTGCCCCCTGTGTCCATTTGCAGGTGCTCCTAAAGGTTCTCCACCTGGATTTCCCACAATGAACCACAGGATGTTTTGTTTTTTTGTTTTTTTTTTACAGACACATCAGCTGGTTGTGTGTTTTTGTTGTCTTTCTTTTTTATTTCTCTCGCTGTCTGAAGGATCTTTCTCTTTTTGGGGTTACTTTGTTTCTCTTTGCTCCTCTTTCTTCCCTGTCCCTATGTCAGCTTCAGCATTATTGGACACATGTACAGTTTTTGCTACAAAAATAAATAATTAAAGTAACGTTGGATAATCAAGAGGGGCTTTTCGCCCATTAAGCCATTAATCCTTTCTTGGAAAAGCAGATGTGTTCAGCATGGCACGGTGCTCAGATTCCAGCTCTGCTGCCATAAAGCTGAACAGGTTAAAAAATACAATCATAACCCCATAAACGTGCATCTTTTTACATCAAAGGTGGAATATTTCAGATACAAACTAAATTGTGTGACAAAACGAACGCCGGTAGACATTTCAGAGTATTTGGGGGGAATTTTCCGGTGTTGTGCGAAATTCTGTTGTCCTGAAATAATCTGTTCCCCCTGGTATCAGGACATGGAAAACATGGAAAACACTGATCCTTGAATGTAGCATTCATTTTCACAACATTTTGAATCAATTATAAAATAAATCAATTAACACAACCCAAAGAATTCGGTTCTTTTAGCGCAGAAATAACAAAAACTCAGAACTGTGCGACAAATAAAACATGTTTAATGTTGTTTTTTAGCTGAAAATATAGGTTCAAAGATGAAGCATCAACCTTAGAATGAGAAGTTATCAAGTTGTCTTTCAAAAGACACATTGATCAGAAAGTATGAAGTGTGGAATCCGCGTCCGTGCGCGCTCCCGACACCTGGGGGGACAGAATTTCCTATAACACCCTCCCGGACTGACACTAATGTGAGTGTCTTTGTCTCCGTCCTGCGTCGGAATGTGGACCTACACTGTGGAGCGTTAAATCCGTTTAAATGTAAAACATTGTTTCGACCCAGAATGAAAGGACATTAAGAAGTTCTCCAAAGTGATTGTGCATCATGCATAAACTCCTAGAAATAGTTAACTTGGCGGCAAACTGTAGGACATAGCGAGAAATAGTTTACAGAATGGCATTTTTCCTGTCAGTGAGGTCCAAAGTCTGACTACGGGGAAGGACCTCCATACTGTGGGTTTCCCTCGTTGTGCCTTTTAGAAAGCGCACAGGGCTGATGTGATTAGTTGTATCTTTACGTTGAAAAGGGGCAACAGAGTTGAAAATGCGTTGCTGACATGTACAAGCCATTTTGATCTCACAACGCCATCTTTAACTTCAATTCGTGATGGAAAAAAAACAATCGACGCCGAGGGAAATAGGAAGAAACAAACTGCCGATTGAAGTTTTTCCCCTCCAATGGCGTCGTAGAACGCGAAAAGAGACCCCGCCTCCTCGTGAAACTGACCAATCACCAGCCGGGACGGAAACTTCCGCCACACCGACACAGTGTGTTCCATTGTAAGTGCTGTTCCGAAAGACAACTGTGATTGTGGAAGTACGACGCCGAATTCTCTCAAATTGAAATCCAATGTTCTCGGGACTGTTGCTGTTTTAGACAGATCGAGGTTGCCGTGGCTCACAAGAAAAGCAACCGGCGGGACAAACCGCGTTGATCTCACCGCAGGAATTTCGCCGTCATCTCCCAACACATTTGCTGCGGAGCTAGTGCTACGGCTAACCAGCGGTATCTGCACATTTCTCTGTCATGGTAATCTGACAGAGGTTTGTATGAATGCGCCACTTGGAGACAACTCGCTTCGAATTAGCCGGCCGTCAATTACGCATTGCAAAGTCTGCTAACTCCCCAAAACTGGCTATTTAGCGGAGTTAGCTAGCTAGCTAGCTAACTAGCTAACGGTGTCGGGCTCGACGTTTGGACTCGACGCTGGGCAGCTCGCTCGGTTTAAGCAACTTGTTATTGTTTCGGGAGCCGCAAGAAGGCCGCCGCGGTGCTGCACGATGAATGGCTTCAGCACAGAGGAGGACAGCCACGACGGGCCGCCGGCTCCGCCGTTTTACGGCCAGAGCTGCTGCCTGATAGAGGACGGAGAACGCTGCGGCCGCTCGGCTGGAAACGCCTCGTTCAGCAAGCGCATCCAGAAGAGCATATCGCAGAAGAAACTCAAACTGGACATTGACAAGAGCGTAAGACATTCTTATTTGATTGTTGAACACCAAAAACCTTGTTTACAGGACGTTTGCCGAAAGTTAACAGTCAGATAAACTTGTCGGACTCATCCGCCGGAAGCTTATTCGACTTTAACAAGTAGAAGTTGATCGAAACAAGTGTGATGGAAGTATTGAAAAAGCCGGGCTAACTTCAGATAACCTAGTGGCTGCATATGAACAAGGATTTAAAAATAAAATCCACATAAACTCTTAGCTTTCCGTCTTGAATCCATTGTTTTTTCTGTAACAGTTGCCGGAAAAGTTTACATTGTTGCTTAATGTCAGTGTGACCGCGACTGCACATGCGCAGTAGGTCAAAGCTAGTCAGAATCCAAGAAATGGACCCTTTTCTTAAGAATTAAATACTGATCAAAATGTCGATTTTTTTAATTTTGATGTCTAGTTATTGAGGTGATTCCAGTTTTTGGACTTGCACTTTTACACTAAATCTAGATATTATTCAGTTATTTTTGTAAATACAAAGAAAGAGTATACAGCATTTCTGTAGAGGCAACACCATCAACTGTCCTGTTGTTTCAGCATCGTATCGTCAATCAGAAAAATCTCTGCTTGTTTTACCACAGTAGAAGAGTTTGCTTATTGTGTTCTTAATGTGATCACTTTTCAAGTTGTGTAACTTCAGGACCTCAAACAGGTCCTGAAGTTCCTTTACTGTAGCTTCTGTTAAGATCATTTTCTACAAATGTGTTAGTTTTCTGTTAGATTTGAAGTCATACTGAGTTTGGACCATTAGTAAACGTTGATCCTCAGACTATCCTGTGAGAAAAGGGCTACAGGGATTTTCATCCAGTCCAACTTCCCCTTTTAACGCCTGCTTTTTTCCTCTGCAGGTGCGGCATCTCTACATCTGCGACTTTCACAAGAATTTCATCCAGAGTGTTCGCAATAAGAGAAAGAGAAAGACCAGCGACGATGGGGGAGAATCACCAGATCACGATGTGGAGGTGCCTGAGGTAAAACGAGAGCAAGTCAGCAAACACCAAAGACATGACTGAACCACAGTAGCTGGACAGAGAACCTCTGCTCCACATCAGCTACCTGTTTAGTCATTTTTTTGTTCTTTGTCACCCGTTACTTTAGTCTAAACATTTAATTCATTCTATTTATCAATGTCTTTATTCTTGGCATGTGAGAGCTTAGCCTCAGACTTTCAGTCATGCTCAGGTCAGTGTAATTTTAGAACTGTAGATTATAAACCTGCATTCTGAGCGACCCCCCTTAATCGCGGTTCTTGTTGGCGGCTTCAGGTGGACCTTTTCCAGCTCCAGGTGAACACACTGAGACGCTACAAGCGACACTACAAATTGCAGACCAGGCCTGGTCTCAACAAGGCACAACTGGCAGAGGTAAGTCTCCCAGAAATAACCAAGGTTTTTACTTTTTGGTCAGTGCTAGCCTAACAGGAGGCAAAGACCCCAAAGGTGTGCTGGCATGGTTTAGCAATCCATGGCAGCAATAGCGAGGCCTACAACCAACATAATCTACAACTAATCTTAGGAGAATACCCCAGAGGTGAGCGAGAGCAGGTTAGAAAGGTCTAGTGTGGGTAGGCTACACGTGGTGTCCATGAGTTTGAGATGGGAACTTATCCTCTTGGGTTAGAACTGGACAGAGTAGTTCTCGGGTTAAGGTGAGTCAGAATAAAAGAGGTAGGATATAGGGGAAAAGGTTCTTTGTCCTTGTGACTGGCAGAGATGAGCGTCAGATAGAGGCCTTGAGATGCATCGGGGTAGAAAGAGGTGTGTTGTAGGAGAAGGGCCAGTTGTTTTCATTGTTTGGTTCCGTTTAAGAAGTCAGTCACGCAAGTCGGAAGAAGTCTAGTCAATTCACCGAGCTTGGTAGAGTCATATAAAAGGCAAAATTGTAGATATGTGAATTTAGTGGCAGAAGCAGAGCAGCAAGGAAGGAAAGTTTAGAGTTGTCCGGTGGCAGAACAATGTAGAGGAGGTCTGTCGTTTCATTGTGGAGGGAGGTCAGTCGAAGGGGACTGTGAGCGAAAATAGTGAGGGGAATGTCAGTGAGTGTAGTAGCTAGGTGTCCAGCAGGGGGAGCACTTCTAATAGAAAGACCACCGGGAAGGAAGAACTCCAGGAAGAGGAAGTGGATTTAATTGGTCTGCAAAGGCCTGTTCTAAAAGCAGGTGGCCATTTTAGATGAGTTTAGTATGTTTGGTCTTCTTAGCACTATCTGATATTTACGCCAGGCCTTTAGCTGAGTTTAGCTTTAGTTGTTGCTTGGGCTCCTTGGATGCGTGTGTCTTGTCCTTCCTTCACCCGATGACCCCGATGGCATTTTGGTCCGCACTGCTCACCGGTCTGTGTAGGCATCACAGTATCAGAAGTTTAATAATTGAATTTAGAGGCTGAGTCTAGTCCATTTGTTCGTAGCACACAGGTTTATCGGGTCTCCTCTAAAGTTTAAAGAATCTCTGCTGATAGGCCATTTCAGTTGTAGAACCCTCAAAAACAGATTTTCCACATGTGGAAGTGGAGATAGCAGGACTGGAGTGTCGTGTTTTCCCTGGTGGGACAGTCCACAGACTGCTTGAAGGTGGGCAGTGTGGTGGCCAGTGACCTGATTTACGTCCTCAGATATGGCAGTGAGAGCACAGGGGTGCTGGGTTTGGAGTCTAGTGGCGTCAGTCGATTGGAAAACAGTCAGGATGATCACAAATGAGACCATAAGGGGCAATCAGTTCAATTTCTATGCTGCACACACACACACGTTTCTTTACATTAACATGTCCAGGATGACGCAGCTCATTATCAATATGGATAGCACGTCCCCCACCTTTCCTCTTGCCACTCTGGTGATGGATCCCGTCTGCCCCAACAGTCTGAAAGCCGTCCGCGGTATGGTTTAAGTTAGGCTTGTCCCAGTCCGATATTTGGATCGGATCGCCTGCCGATATTCGCTAAAAACTGCGTATCAGCCGGCAGGAGAAAATGCCCATCCAGACTGCCGATCCAGTTTTTTTTTTTAAAGTGATCCCACACGAGCATTAGCATTAGCATTAGCATCTCAAACCCACGGGTCTGTGTCCTAACCATTAAGTTATCAGAGTAAATCCCTGTTCAACATGAGTCTGACAACTAAGTAAGTAGATAAAAACCTTTAGACTTTAGTACATGCTCTGATAGGCCGGGATGGGATTGGAATAGCAAAGAGCTGGATCGGGACATCCCTAGTCTCATCTACTGTAACAGTACAGCACTGCTGTAACAGTAATGGGACTTTTAGTGTACTGATACCTTATTTACTTATGATGACCGGATTGTGTTACCAGAACATAAGGAGGATCCTTTTGGTTATGTGATGAATGACTACAAGCTGACGCATGCATGTTAGTTTGTGTAACTGGTATCAGTTATCTCCCTCACTGCCAAGACTTGGTGCTATACTAATTTGGGTTGTCACCATACTAAAATGTTCAACTCGAAACCGATACTCAGGAAAATACTCAATCCCATTTTCGATACCACAAGGATAAAAACAAAGACCCTAAAATGTAACTGAATTTCGACAGGTTAGTGTCTTTGGTTTCAAACTGACCTGTTACTGATGTTATGGTGGCCCGCATTAATGACCCTAACCCTGACCCTCCACCCCATATTTTTTGGTTAAAGTTGTTTGGACTTATTGTACAAACCTATTTAACATCCACTATTTTAACATAATATTATGGAAAGAGTTTAATTCAGTGTTTGCAAGATTCATTTCAATATTATTTAATTAATGTCTATATTGGCATGTAGTTATTACGATTTTCTTGCCTGGGATCTTCCTATTGGATACTTTTGAAAATGAGTATCGTATCTGGATACAAGGTTTTAGTATCGATGCTTTTTTGATTATCGATACTTTAGACAACCCTAACACTAATCCAGCAGTTTGCGACACATCCTATATTTGTGTATATTTTAGGATCGTAATGGGGGTAATGCCGACAGCGTCACTCGCTTTTTGCCCCCACCTCTTTGTGTTTCTCCGTTACTGTGATAGTGCGGTGGGTCCTCACTCTCAGGATCCGGTCGCAGAGAGGCGGTGAGGATCTGTGGGGAGACCAGGCCGGACTCACTGAGCCAGCCGCGGGAACAAATGACGTGAAACTGGGCCGTGATGTTTCCCCCAGACCTCCGCCCGGGTTCAGAACCCTCCCGTTCCGGAGCCCCCCCGCGTCATTAATAAAGCAGCAGTTAACAGCCCATGAATCAGCGCCAGCCACACAGATAACGCCGCCTCCCTGCCCCCCCCCCCCTTAACCTGTGAGGCACGCGGAGATTTGTGTGCGCTTTTTTATTTATTTCTTTTAAGACTGAACCGTCTCCCAGTTTTGAGAAAAGATCTTTATTGTGGTCTCATGTCTTCGAGCTGTTTCAGTGCGTTTTCTGACTCAGATGAGTTGCAGTGGGAGCTTCATCCTATGTGTACTTGAACCAAAAATAGCTTTTTTCCCATGTGCTCTTTTTGCATCGGGTGCCGTTCGCTGAGTGGAATGTCCGCATGCAGAAATGACCTCGGTTGCCGTGGCGACGCACCTGAGCCTGACCCATTTCTCTTTGTCTTCCTCAGACGGTGAGTCGTCACTTCAGGAACATTACTGTGAACGAGAAGGAAACGCTGAACTACTTTATTTACATGGTGAAGAGCAGCAAGAGCCGCTTGGACCAGAAAGGGGACGGAGGGAAACCCCTGGACTGAACACTCCCCCAAAAACCACCTACACCACAGCAGCAGCTCCCAGCTACACACAAAAACCTGAAGAAAATGTATCGCAGCAGCAACCAAAACAGGTCCACCTGCACAGCTTTGCCCCCCCCCCCCCCCCCCTTTCCTTCCTCTGTGAGGCCCAAACACAAACCTTTACTGTCTTCTGAGAGCGATTTAAAAAAAGAAAAGTGGAGGAGAAGTGGAAGTGGGCTGACTCGGCTTTGACTAATTTCGCCCGCTTGTAAACGCAGCGTCATATTATCGCCACACTTCTCATCCTCTGAAGTATTTACTCCACACAGAAACCAGGTCTACAAAGACTGTTGAGGACCAGGACTCTGCAGAGTTTCACATTCTCCTTCTATATTAGTCTATATGTGCGCAAACGGCATCCGACCACAAGCTACACGGCTGAGATATATGTATGATTTAAACTGCCTTAAGATGAGAAACAATGTTTTAGTGGTTTTGGGGCGATTCTTTGGTTTGCTAAGTCGACATTCAGAGGGGAAGACGGCTGGTGCCAAACAAGGAACTGATCTAAATGTGAATGTGGCTGGGCAAGATTTTTTTTGTGTGTTTTGTTGTGATGAATAAATTGTTGGAAAGTCCCACTGTCTTCACTGAAAAAGTACAAGATCTGACTTCAGGAGTCCAGTCCAGACGCGAACAGGTCATTATCAATGTCTAAAGTATTTTGAAATGGGGGGGAAAAAACGTTCTGATTGTGAAGTGGCCTCCTGTCACCCGGATGAGTTCCGCTTTCAGAGATGGTGAGTGACTAACAATCCAGGAAGATCCACTATGTCACTATGACCCACTTCCTGCATTGGTTTTGTTTGCTCATGCTTGTTTTTGTTAACTTTTTTTCTTTTTCCTCCCTTTTTACCAGCATTTATTCAATCATTGTATCAGTTGTTTTTTCTTTAGTTCAGCCTTAATTGTACGAGTCTCTTTTTTTTCTGTAAAGTTGAATGCACATTTGACTTTTGTTAGGTCGTCTTCATTTTCACTTGAAGTGAAAGTTGGAAACGTAACAATGATAGTTCACTTTTTTTCCCATGTATTTAAGGACACAATATCAGTTCAACTGATGCAGAATTGGGAATAAACACAGCTTAAAGATCGCGTACTTCTACACTGTTCGTTTTCAGAGTGGGACGTCTCTCCTCCGGGGGGGGGGGGGGGGGGGGCTAATCCTGCTGGCCGCTGAACTGGTCAAACAGGGTTCATTTGGCAGCGTTTCCAGTAAGAACAGAAAGTTCGTTTGTATGCTAACATTTTGAATAATGTGCCCATCCACCACCTCTTCAAATTGTAGCGTGCAAACCGCGAACGCGCTGCTGAGGTATCCAGACGTTATGCTTATTTATTGACATGAACACAACCATCCGTTTTAGCCCTGTAGATGAATGTATGACTACATTTAATTTTAGCTGTATGAGATTTCTGTTGGGATCTTTCAGTGTCTTTTTTTTTTTTTAACTCTGCTTATAAGTTTGTTAGTTTCATGTAGATGATGCCATTTTTTTTATTAACATATAGGTCATGCCTCATTTAACTGTTGTATTTGAAAATAAATCTAATTGAATATGGCTGTTACTGCTCTTAATGATAATAAATATACAAAGAGAAGAAACATTCCGGTCTTTCTTAACTGTTAACCTTTAAGTTGTTTTAAATGTCAAAAACACCTTGATTTATACTGAAATATTTCTTGTGTTAGAAATAAATATTTATCCTTTTTTTCTTTAAAGGTATTCTGTCCTTTGTTGTTGTAGCAGCCAGTGTCCAGCAGGTGTCGCTGTGGGCTCTGAATTTAAGGTCATCCTGAAATCCGGACCAAGGTTTTTACATTTTAGACAAGTTTCAGCCCACTTTGGATAAAAATGGATGAAAAAACAAAACAAAAACAACTACAAAAAACATCATGAAAAACAATCAACTTAGAATGAAGAAATGATCCACGGATAATGTCTTAAATAATTTTGTTGTAATTATTTACGGTCAAATTAATGATTAAATGATTAAAATCCTAAATTAGATTTGCTAAAAATAGTTGAATAGTATAAATTATTGATTAAAAAATTAGATAAATCGACATGATATTGGTTATACGACGCGAGGCCACTGAAAATAAAGCTTGACTGGATTTAAATAAAAAAGAGAAAAGTTAGTCAGAAATTATTAATAGGAAAATGTGGAAACCCAATTTTAAATTTTCAGTAAAGTTTTTAAAATGTCCTGAAGTCCTAAAAAATTAGGACTCACCAGTGAAAACACCAACAATCGTCACCCACCCAGTTTTATCCGCAAATCACAGATTTTGATTCCATCGTTTAAACAGATTAAATAGTTTGAAAAGCTAACATTTACATTAAATTCATTTGACTTTAATTGCACCAATTGACTTCTGCCCTGCGTGTTTCCTTTATATCACCAGAACCTTTAGGCTGCATTAAATAAGATGAACTCTTTCTTCCTCCAAAACACGCGCGTAAAAACAAAGAAAGCTCCCACAGAAATAATACTGAAAACTAAAAGATCTCCGCTAAATCTAATAATTGAAAAACAAAAAAATCGTAAACAGGATTTTTAAAGACCTATCTAAATATAACCCACAACCCATGTTTCTTAAAATAATTAATTTATTTATGGTTTCATATATAAGTTCACATCTAATACACATTTCCATCAGCACTGCAGCAATAATAAACCTTTTTTCCCTTTTAAACCGGAAGCTTTACAGGTCGGAGTGACACTTAATTGAACATTCAGCCCCTCTAAAAAAAAAAAAACTAGGATAGTACTCTTTGCCCCAGCGGACAGTGACATTTAAAGGGTTGAGGTAGATTCAGAAAATGCAGTAACTGACCCGCAGGACCTTCTGAGGCTGCGCCAACGCGCGCGAGCTGCTTTCCAAAAGACCTAAAAACCAAAATCCCGACTAAACACTCAGGGGTGGAAAAACCTTTGACTTACTCTGGACTCTGAGTAGGTTTTTACTTTATTTAAGCA
>JABUIW010000063.1:430146-451708 GCA_013363375.1 Menidia beryllina
TATAATATAATATAATATAATATAATATAATATAATATAATATAATATAATATAATATAATATAATATAATATATACATATCTATGTTTGTGTGTATGTGTGTGTGCGTGTGTGTGTGTGTGTGTGTGTGTGTGTATATTTATTTATTTATTTGTATGTATTTTTGTGCATATCTGGTGTCCATTAATGGGCAACAATTTAAACTCAGTGGCGCTCTAAGTATTGTGGGTAAAGTTGGGTGATGGTATAACAGTTCCTCATGGGTCCAGTGAATGATGGACAGGGAATCTCCAACATCCTCATGTGTGGCTGGAGAGGGATGACGTGCAATAAATAAATACATGAATAAATAAATAAATAAATACGCAAAAAGATGGATTTTTTAAAATTTATGTTCGTTTCTGTCCTGAGGTCAGATCTCATTCGACATTTTAAATGTCAAGTTCAGTAATTCACGTGTTCTCGTTTCACCGAAGTTCATTTAAGTTTTAGTTCAATTAAATCATCAATGCAGATATTAAATAAGTTAAATTTTGAAATCCACATGAAGATTTTTCATTTAAATCAGAGATTTTTTACGTATACCTCGCTTGTTTGAATAAATTAACATATTTTCTGGGGCTTAAAAACATAAACAAATAAATTATTCCTTAAATATTCATATAAAAGTGGTCGTAGAAAATGTTTGGGCCAGACTGAAAAAATACGAGACTAACTGGAAATATTTGATCTGGGAAGTACTTCGTAAAAACCTTTTTAAACAGATATGTGATTTATGTGGGGAAATTTAAACAACCTCAAAGTGTAACCTACTCAAATCGAAATAGAAATATTAAACAAAAACATAAAATTAAGTATTTTGGATTTTATGGTGAACTGTTGTATGTGCCTTTGATGCTCATCTTTATCATTTTAATTTGGAAGTATGAATTATGTTTTATGAGAAGAATTCCCTCATATGAAGCAAACATGGCCTTTGAAAAAGAAACAATAACAGATTTCAATTTGTTCTGTATTCACTTTAACTCTTCCTCCTTTTCATGTTGAAAAAAAATTGTTATATTATTCAAATTCAGTCTTTACGTAAATTTGTGATCAACCTCATTTGAACTCATCAAGGAGATGAGATCTGATTTGATTGACATTTTACTTTGAACAGGTTTGTCGAGCTGTTTTGGTGGAAGGTTGTTGTTGCATGAATTTAAAATAAAGTCAAACTCACATCTTTCACTTTTTCTCGCTGCACTTTTTTTTGTGGATAAATGACTTATGCAGGAAGATATCAGCTATTCCTTGAACTGCTTCCTTTATACAGCAACAAATTCAAGTTAAAGACGTGTGATTTTTTTGTTTGTGATTTTGTGATCCTAACTACATTACATTTACCGCAAATGTGTCCTCAGAAGGTTTTACAGCTGCATTTCAATCACACTATCAGGCTAGGAAATGACCTGCATTTCTAAAGCCGATCTCTCCTGATCTCATGTATTTGATTCTGTTTTGTCGTCTGTCTATTGGGAAGTGATTGCTGTCTCCATGCACGTCTGTTCTCTGCTCATTTGTGTCTCAAAGCCCAAGACACTGTGGTAATTCTCCCCGTCCTCAGTCAATAAAGATAAGGGCAGGATGGCTGGAATGTGGAGCAGAGAGGTGATGTTGACAAGCTGAAGGGTCCCAAACTGACATGATGTCCAACACCAAGCCTTAAAAAAAAGACACTTCACCATAGAATAGAAGCAGAGGATATTAGCCAATCACAATCACAGATGGCTACCAAAACCCATTGGAAATGTACAGCTAAGTTTTTTATTTACATATATACATATAAATATATATACACGGTGGCCCAGTCGGGTGTTGGTGGGCACCGTTGTCTCTCCCTGTGTCTACACGTATTCCCTTTGGGAACGCTGTTTTCCTCCCACCATGCAGGAACGTGCATGTGAGGTTCATTGAACACTCTCGTTTGCCCTCAGAGTGAATGTGGGCGGTGTGTGTGTGTGTGTGGTTGTTTGTTTATCTGTGGCCCAGTGGTGGACTGTCAACCTGTCCAGGTTGTACTCTGCCCCCCCCCCCAGTCTTATGTAAATCCATGGATAGATAAATATGAATCCAGTTGAGAAATTGATGGATTTAGATGCAAGTTTTTCTGTGTGCGTGCACCTATAGTTTGGAAAGGGGCATGGGGAGGAATCCTTTCTCAGGTATAATTTTGCTTTGTTAACCAAACAGGGAACACTGGACATTTGGAATACCACTGTTCAGGCGTGCGGAAAATGTACCTTAATCTTGGATATGATTTGGTTGATAAATAAGAAGAAAGATATAGTAATTAGTCTGATATATATAAATGCCTATAATCAAGGAACTGGAAACACAAACATGAAAGAATAGATTAAATCATTTCAGATAATGTATTATTGGTAGCGTGAAAGTATAAATCCATGTTTTCTTTTTAAATATCTTTAGGGCTTACGTTGCCAATAAAAACAAAAATTACAATAAAATGCTAACTGAATTTAACGGCTTAATTCAAATTCTTTGATAGCTCAAACAGTGCTGAGTAGTTTAAAAAAACAACAACTCTTGTTTCAGTCAGTGACTTAAAAGGATAAAAATCAATGGGAACTTTCAATTGACCTAATCAATAATTTCCTGCAGTGACAAAAAATACTGTTAGTTTTAGCTTACACTATTTGGAAAGGAGTACTGATCAAAGAGTTGATCAGTTGAAATGAGGAAAAACAGGAGAACACAGCTCCATTAAGGCAGTAAAAGTCAGCTGAAACATGCTGAACAACTGTCCCAATCTGACACATAAACCACAAGTATCCATTCTTATCAATAAGGGACATCCAAGATCTTGATAATCTTGATGGAACAGGCAGGAGATTGATTTCCATTTGTGAAATCTTTCAGATGGCAAAAATAGATCCAAGTCTGTCTGCATACCTGTCAGCGTGCAGCCCCAGTTTAGGGCACTCAGAGTGTTTGGAAAGGTCTTACTGGGGGGAATCCTTTCTCAAGTATTATTTTCATTTAACCAATCAGGGACAACCGGATATCTTGGAATACTACTTTTAAGGCATGCAATAATATTATGCATTAAACTGGATTTAATTTGGTTTATGGTTAGCTGGCTGAAATCTACAATGAAGAAGAATAAAGATAGGATAAATAGCCTCATATAGGTAATTGCTAATAGACAGGGAACTGGAAAATAAGGGAACGGGATTACATGGCTTAGTCTGCGCTGAGTCCCAAAATGACTAAATAGAGCACTGATCCTCCCTTCATACTTAATGCAAGTATCAAACTAATCCCACCCTTCTAAACACACACACGGGCACACACACAAAAGCGTTCGTGCAGATTAAGGTGGTCCACGTAGAGCTCTAATGATTTCACAGCAGCAGATTTAACAGATCGTGGCTGCTCTGTGTCAGACAACCCCAGAGGGTTTAGCAGGGCTGACAGTCAAAATATCAGCAAAAAGGCTTGACCCAGACAAATCCCGAGGTGGAGATGGTGCATTTACGCAGTTCTCCAAAACAGTTGAGTGAAAAACTTGTTGGCTGAATAGGTAATAAAAGCTACAACTGAAAAGGGCAACATGTCATAGGTGGGAGTTTGTCATTGACCCTTTTGATTTTAGGACAGATACACCCTTTATGAACCTTTAAGATTAATAAGCTGAATTTTATTTGAACTTATTTTACACGCACAAATAATTTCCCACATTAAGTAATGCTGTTCTACTCATTGTATTTTAGCCCTCTGAAGTCTCATGTATCATATTTGACACATATAGTTTCTGAAATGTTTTGCATCTGAGACCTTTTGCATAATAAATAGTAAAAACTTTGCTCAAAACCTCGTTGTACACAATCAGATATACCTGATAATAGTGGGCAGAACTAACCAACAATAATGAATAAATCAATAAAAATACTGAGTATTCTAAATGTATTTATTTATTTATTTCTTCATATTTTGTTAAAGAGCCAAATAAAGACTTCAAACAAAAAAACTATTTTTCTCGCATCAGGCTTTAAAGTGTTTAAAGTTTTTATCTATTTCAAGACACAGTTCTGCTTCTTTCTATTGGCCAAAATGACCCATCCATCCCATCTATTGATCCATCCATCCATTTTCAGGACCCTTATTCTAAGCATTTTTAGTGGGGTAAATATGATATATATTCTTTTACAAATATAAGTGGTTAATTAAGTCTGTCCAAATTGTTTCTAAAAAAAGAGAAAGACATTCATGAAAATCCTTATAGATGCTGATCTACATTTAATTTTGATTTATGTATGTACCCATATATTTCCTGTTCCAGTTTTTTGTGCCATTTACGTGGAGAATCAAGCAAATTAAATACAAAACCTGAATTGTTTTGTTACCTTGTCATAAATCTAGGAGTTTTGATAAATGTATCAAATGTAGCCGGTAGAGGAACCTTGTTTATCTCGGCGCTCGCCCTGTTTGCACTGAGGCCATTGTGCTCGGGAGCATAATTGCCACATAGGTACGAAATGGCCGGTTGTTAAAGTCCATGCTTGTCCATTCATACTCGGCTCTCTCTTCCTCGCTCACTCATTAAAACAGTGAATGGGTCACAGATGTGAGTTGCCAATTAGTTTCTACCTGGAAGGAGCTTTGGGAGAGGTGCCATTTGGAGTTAAATATCAGGGTGAGTGCTTCATTTCCCTGCCAAGGCCACCCAGGTTAGAAACGTCTGCGCCGCTGCATGGAGATGTTTATCAAACGCTAACTTCTGGAAGTGTGATATTGAGAAGAAAGGCAAGCTTTTCATGCACAAATCAAAACAACGCACGTGTATAAATTAACAGGATCTGTATTTAAAGTCCTTCAAACACCATTGTTTGACATGTATGAACAAAATGGACCATAAAAAATAGTTGCATTTCCAGTTTTGAAGAGCTTGACTGTGTGCTGCACTGACCATTACTGACCTCTTTAGACTTGTTTAAATGTTATTACATTTGATTTTTATTTTCTTTATATTACATGTGACATTTAGATCCCTCCAGGACCACAACTTCAGCAGTTGGCGGTCTAAAAAAAACTTTAATTGCACCTTTAGTATTTTTTCAAAAAATCCTAAAAATATACAAATAAATAAATTAAATAGAACTTGAACCACAACAGGATTTACAGTGCCTCCACTGAATTGCCATGAAATGTGCATGTATTCAGTAAGTCAAAGCATATTTTTTTGTATTTCCAGGTTTATAGTAACACATATAGCTCAGATTTCTTTCAGTTTCTCTCATTGTTTCGGGACATATTCCTATGTATGAATGTCCTAAAATAGTTTCTTATCTGGGTGTGCCAGCTGGCATCTGCCCTCGTGATAGCGTCAGATTAATCCATGGAATGCACTGACAAGTTCTCACATTCAGACTGAATGCTTGGGTCTGATTGGACGCCTGTCCAAAGCCTGGCTTGTTACTGGTTCATGGAGGGACCTTTACAGTATCAGGTGTGGGATTCCATCTCAAGGCGAGGCAGTGATGATTACATATTTGCTGACATTGTTTTCGCAAATTTAGACTCTTCTATCACTGATCTTGACAGTTTTTGGTAAGGTGACAGGTTTTAGGTTTTTGGGCAGAGTGGTTTGGTGGTTAGAACGGTCGCCTCACAGAGGGTTACAGTCCCCTGGGCAAACTGGGACCTGACTGTGATTGCATGTTCTCCCTGTGCCTACCTGGCTTCTCTCTAGCTTCCTCCCACCTTCCAAAAACACGCATGTGAGGTTAATTAGGTTAATCACCTAGGAGTGAATGTGAGTGTGTTGTTGTTTGTCTCTGCGTGGCCCTGCGATGGACTGGTGACATGTCCGGGGTGTATCTGTACAGGTGACAATACATATCTTTAGGTAAAATTAGGTAAAATAGCCTCTCTCTGCAGCCTAGCCCCCTCAGACATGCCTCCCCAGGCTTTGACCATACCAGAGAATTGAAACTGAAAACTCTTACATAGAAAAAAAACAAAAAAAACTGACATCATAACAAAAAAGTTACTAAAGTGAATTTACAATGTTTGTGTTTTAAGTTTCAGTGAAACATTTTTAATTTTCAGCTGTAACTGAAATATTTTTTAGTTTCTTTTCTTTTCTTTTTTATTTCAATGATTGATTTTAAATCCTTTTGCATTTTCAAATTTAAATGTCATCATTTTAGCTCTGTAACATTCATTTTCCTGAATTTCTTCAGGAAAATTCATGCGTACATCGGGAGTATATGCAAACTCAAGTACTGGACTACCCTAAACCAGGATTCGAACCGGGAACCCTATCGTTGTGAGGTGAGTGCTAACCTTCAATTGATTGTAATTCACTAAACTCCCAACTTTGTGTTGTGTCATAAATGGGTCTAGTTCCCACAAACCCAATTAGAATAAAATAAAATAAAAAAGCGTAGCTAAAACAAACAACAGACAGCACCAACACTACTCTTTAGTAGAATCTCTCACCCTGAGCCAGCCCAAGATGCTGCTGTAAAGAAAAACCTCCATTTTAAAAGGGGGGAAATCTTTGAAGGTGCAGCCTGGGCTTAGGGGACAGAAAGAGAAGACGAGTCACCGT
This sequence comes from Menidia beryllina, assembly GCA_013363375.1. Classification (NCBI taxonomy): domain Eukaryota; kingdom Metazoa; phylum Chordata; class Actinopteri; order Atheriniformes; family Atherinopsidae; genus Menidia; species Menidia beryllina. The sequence goes on from JABUIW010000063.1 coordinate 436,763, forward strand.
TACTCCAAGCCCGGGTTAATAATAATAGTTTAATATGTACACAGAGAGTGGATGGGTCCATGAGGCGGGGGCCAAATAACTGAGGGCTCAGCATCCCATTCTAATTTTAGAAACTCTAGAAAACCACAGGTCAACCTGGCCTTTAAGAGCAAGGTGTTGTGCTGGGAAAACATTGCACCGCTAGATCTTTAAGATACGTTGCAGCCTGGTCAAGAGCTTCATATGTAGTTTTGTTCAGAACTGTATGGGAGGCCAATGAAGAAAAGACAAGTCTAGAGAAACACAATCACTCCTGCAAGCTATCATCAGAACCTCCTACCTCCTCTTGGAATATCACAATTATCACAATCACAGTTAATGGATTTCATTACTGTAATTTTGACTACACTAGTTTTTGCATTGCTTTGAGACAAGGTCCTCATTTTGGGTATAATTATGAATATTTTATTTAAAGGGCCGATCCTGGTCAAAATCAGCAAAAACGTTTCCCAACTAGCATACAAAACCAAGGACATGGCATATAGTTGAATTGAAATGTATTGTTTGAACATATGTGTCTATGAAAACTAATTTATTTCTTAATGGAAAAAGTTCCAAAGAGCTCAAAGTAACAGGAAGCAGTGCAACATGTGTTCCTGAAAAGCTTCAGCATGTCCATCTGCTCATCCAGGGCACGGGTCTGAACATCATGTGTATTGTGGGGAGGCTAATATATGCAATAATATGGGAGAAACGTTGTTGTTCTATTTGATTCTGAGGACACAGTGAAGGCAGCACAGGTGTAGGCTCTCCAGTTTCTGCTTTTACCTGAGCAGAAACTGGACCCCATTTCCGAAAGACTCCAAGAAAGTGCTGACAACAGACCGACCTGCTCAACCATTTGGTAGAGAATTTTTTTTGCTGATTATACTCTGTCATAGGATATACTAAAGGAAGTAAACTTACCTAAACTAGCAATGACATTATGTTTAGATGTATGATGCCTAAAGTTATGACATTACATCCCAACTACCTGTGAAAAAAGCATTAATTCTGGTTGTTGGTGCTTTAAAAAAATAACAAAAATTCAAATAAATAATTTCCAATCCTTTTTTCCAAGTGTAGCTGTTAAATGGTTACATTGTCTTTCTCTTAAACCATAAACATACATGTAGTTTTCTTATTCACACTCCAAACAGAAACATAGAAAGACAAGGGAGGCTTTTTTCCCCACAAAATCTATCCCTTCAAACACTTAACTTTAAAATACATTAAACACTAAACAGGCTCATTCATTCAGGAATCAGATGGTAGAATGTTATTCTTCTAATAATGATGATTGTAATAAAAAATGAGGATTTCTGAGACATTCCTGTAAAACACACTGCTCGGTCACAAATGACTGATGGTAAAATCTTGTAAGAAGCATCAAATAAATTTAAGAAATTGATAAGATTAAAAGCATAACCTAACCCACCTGTCAAATGAGAAACAGAATATAAGGTTGTCTGTAAATTGCTGAGATTAATAAAGGTTGTAAGTTTATGCTTTCCGTACTTTTGTGTAACCAAACTGTTGCATGAAACAGAAAGAGAGATACACAACTACGCCTGAGAGCCTAAACGCAACACTATGTGACCACATATGTGACTCTGAGTAAAAGATAATTAAAAAAGCAAAAGGTGTAACAGGATTTAACCTAAAAATAACATGACGACACGTGAAGCCAAAAGGCTTTGGATGTGTCCAGTTCTTTGGTGGCAGAGTCCACAAAGGTGGACACTTCCTCTGCCATGAGGTGGTGTCAGAGTATTTCAGCATGACAGAAAACATAAAACCCTGAAAAGCAAATAATAACTGGTTATTTTATTTATCTGTTCCCCAAATTCCCCAAGCTAATTCTTGGGTCGGACAGGGCTAAAAAATGGCCCAATAAACGGTTACGAGGAAATGTGTGATGAACAGTCAAGTCAGGTATAACCCAGTATTACAATTCAAATAGTTTTCAAGCTAAAATTATATATTATTTTGTTACAATTGATTAAATTTAGTCTAAATGCGGCCAAATTATACCAAACTTAATCTAGTTATAATTCATCCAGAGCATGTTAAAACCTATTCAGGGCCTATTCAATCAAATCTTGAACCAAATCTTCTCTTCAATCCAATCCACCATCCTTATCGTGCACCAGGCGACGTAGAAAAGCATTGTGAGCAAAGTTACAAAATTGGAGGCAATGTTTAAAAAGAAAAGACCGACAAATGAGGTAAAAATATTTCAATATGATCTCTCATTCTGAGCATGACTGAAGAAATCCAAAGAGAGGAACAGAGACCAGCTTCACACAGAAAGGAGCAGTACCTACAAGGACATTACAGCATGACAAAAGAAATGCAAACAGCAATACAAATAAGAATAAAATAGTCTGAAATGTATTCAAACAAAAACAAGCAGATTTGAAATGGCCCAGCAGAGACACAGAATCATGCAGAAACCTGGTTTGTCATTGACTGTTTTTCGATAAGACGCTCCATAAATGAAAGGGCCTTTTGTTTCCATGTGTCCTGCTCACAGGGCTTATTGTGCATGACATCACCCTTTCTAATGTTCGCTTCCTGTCAGATCTGTGGTTTGTAAATAACGAAGTTAGAAACAGCCCGATTAAAGGAACATCTCTATGAATTCCTGAGATGACCGAGGAAAAGATTTCACTTTTGGATAAACCTGTCGCTATGATGCTCTCACCATGCAAGACCGGTGAACTAAACAAGGAAGAGAGAATCTAATGGGTTTCAGTCTAGCCAAATTGCACGCAAACTAAGGAAGCCTGGACTAAGGCACAGTCCCGCCACACTCTGCACCATTTTCCCATTCCCCGGCTTTTCCACGTCCACTTCGTTCTGTACTTTCTTTCCTGAGGTAAAACAGACGCCTCTTCTGCTGCCGTCACCCCTCCTCCTCCTCCTACTCTGTCGGCTTTCTCCTCCTTCCCCCTTTGCCCCATGGGCTTTATTTTATGGCAGGCTTCTAACATATGACCTCTGCCTTGCATTAGACGCCATGTACACAACCAAATAGCAAAATAAAATAAGGGCGGTGTAATAGCTCGAACAGATGAGTTTCTGAATGTATCGACTGTTACCAGAATTTTTTGTGCAAGGTGAGTCCTGCTCCTCTAACTCCCTGTGATTTTCTGCTGTGATAACAGTATATTGATTTATCCCTTGCAAAAGCGATCTGCACTATAATCCAATCAAACAGCAGCCACAGAGAGTAAGAAATCATGGTTGCTGTGTGCAGAATTTCATTCAGCCCTTTTTTATTTTTGGCCGTGTTGCCTGTCTGTAAGATTGCCTCTGTGGATCATCTGGTTGCCTTTGTGTTATACAGGATGACAACCTGTAATTTGATGTAAACATTTACCTCATTTGCATGAGAAGTTTTTGCGCTGTCTGCCACCGAGTTGAACTAATTATAGAGGTGGTTATTCTCCATTTGAATAAAGAAGACAAAATCATCATCACTGCTGGGAAGAGAGAGAGCTGGGCTTCAAAGCGAAGGAGCTTTTTGTTAAGTTGTTCTGTCCACGGTCTCGCTGTTCGTGACTCCCAGATGAGGAACATCAGTGCTTTGTTGAAGTTGTAATTTGACTTGTATGCAGTTTTATCATTAAAAGCCCTGACATGTTGGGGAGTTCATTTTGGTTAGAAAAATACAAAGAAAAGCTGGACGGATTCATCTGATCTTTTTCTGTTGCTTAATAATGAAAGATCTGAGATTGACTTCACATCTAAACTTCAGCTCTCAAGTACTTTTGTGTTTTTAAAGGGAGAGATCCAACATATCCCTCAAATCTTGCATCAAGATTTGCTCCTCAAGGCTTTGGCAGCAAAAGTTTAAATACAGATATTTGTGTGCGTGGCCAAATCAAATCATTTGTATTGCAGTCAGCAACGGAAGGAACAAAGGAAACTGATTTACTCTTATAAACTTAACTAAATGAAATAATCAAACACATTTTGGATTATTTTTGTTCAGAGATGTGTTAGGGAAAAACAACTTTGTAACCAGTATTTAAAAACTGACTATGGATTAGGACAAAATGTGTTAAGACAAAATGATCCTACAGAATGATGATGATAGTTTTTTAGCCTTTAGTTCAATATAGAAAATAATAGAAAATAAGTTTATCTATACAGTATATATATATATATTTACAGAATCAGAAAATACAGACAGAATCTGTCCATTAAAACAGCATGCAGACAGATATTATGAACATCAACATAATAACAACATCTTATGCATATAACACTGACAGTGAAATTAACAGTGACAAAAAATTTTTCATTTGCCGATCGAGAACATAATCAGTGTAAAACCTGAATCAAATTTAAGCAAGACTAACAAGTGTTTTATTGTTTCTTTGTTTTTTACAAATAAACACTGACTGTCAGAAAATGAATTCCAAAAAGAAATTAAGTTATGGATGTTGTGAGTTCAGCCACAATGATGAAACGGATCATTTCATTGAATTCTCTTCCTTGCCTCCGTAGGCGCTGCCACAGCATGATCCCGACGTATATTTCATCCTGCTCACATCTGCAACAGACATTTGCGTTGCTCCCGATTTATAAAGAAAGCCGTTGACGAAATCAACAGAGGTAATTCACTTTTTCTTAAACCTTCTCCAGTAGACACAAATGAGACTCAAGCACAACACTTTAGTCCCTGTATGCACGACACAAGTACATTATTGGAACTCTGTGTTTTATATTTCACTTGTGTGAAATCACGTATTATCCCTCCTGTGGATTCACCTTTTTATAAACAAGTGAGGCTGATTAATGTGCAGGCTGTAAGCCGTCCTGCTACTTCACTTCGTGTTGTCAATATTTCTCCCGGAGCTGCTGCCTCTTGTTTTACTCTGGATTATGATTTGATAAACAGGTTCTGGTGCAGATTCCCGTCTCGTGCCTCTTCTCTCGCCTCTTTTTTTTTACCTTTGTGCAAATACGTGCTGACGTGAGGACCTGTCTACTTGTGAAAGTGTCTCCTGCCTGTAAGCCCGACATTCCCTCTCAGTTTTAAACATGCCCCTCTACTCCTCATATCTTAAACTTGTCACCAAGTCCCAAACTCTAAACCTATAAGCTTCGGTTTGCTTGAAATCTGACCAATAAGCCTTCCACCACATCCCTAAAACAAGTCGACAAACCATATACTGCCGCAGTGGAGAGGGGGTGTGTTGTTTTACAGCGTGATCTGTCTTGTATGTCTCGAACCAAATCCTATTTTTATGGCTTGCTTATACATTCCTGCTGCAAATGGTTTACATACCCGGGCGGGGAACCGTCCTAAATCAGCTGGCAGCTCTGTGCAGCTGGGACAAGGTGAAAAGCTTGTCATCAGCCAGCTCTGCCGACAATTAATGAACCCCAAATTAAGATAATGACATCTCGGTGGGACCTGAACCAAAGGATTACATCACTTGCGCGGAAATCAAATTTCAGCTCTTGTCACTCTCAGCCGGGGTTCGGATCAGCATCGCCCATTCACAAAACTGGTGCTGTCTTTTCTCACCCTCGCAGGGTCCTTCTGTGCTGTTCACTTTGAAATTTCGACTTTCATTTAATGTCTTTTCAGACCGACAAAAGCCCACAAGGGCAGGTACGCAATCCCGTGTTAGCCTTTCTGTTTCGTACCCCTTTATGGTAGCAGCTCAGAAATGGCCACCCACCATCTCTGAGTCCGGTTAATTTTTGTTTGTAGCGTGAGTTTACTTTGAATTCAAATGTGAGTTAGCTGACTGCTAAAAAGGACAGCTGACAGTAAGGAAAAGGGACGACGAGACGGCTGAAAGGAGGCACAGAGCCCAGAGGCGCTGCTATGGGCCGGTAATCTCTTTGTTACAGCCGCATGACGTACAACTAAACTATCCAATCCAATCCAGCCTTCTTTTTAAAGCCCTTTAAAAAAACAAAAAAAAACACAGTGCTGTTCAGAGAAAATAAGACAAAAAATGTGAAACGCAGGAAAAAAATTAACATAGCTATTCCATTAAAACAATAATAATGAGATAAAGACTAAGGCAGGGTCGCCCCTGAGCTTTTGCTTTTCCCCCCAGTAAATTAAGGACAGCATCAGTGAAGTGAGGTTGAAAGGGAAGAATTCTTCTTTTGTTTGTATGTGCTACCTAAGAGATGCAAGGCAGCATTTTGCAGCATCGAAAAACGGCCAATGGCGGGTCCACAAACCCCCAGATAAACAGCAGTAAAGTGATCCAGCCTAGTGGTCACAGAGGCATGGAATACTGTTTCAAAGTGTTGCTTTGTAAACAAAATGTTAAACTTTGGCAAACTGCCTCAGCTGTGAGGAACTCGATTGAACGACTGAACTGAACTGACGGTTGATCTGAGGTCAGTATTCTTTTAGCTGGTCTAAGGAGCCCAGATCTATAAGAGGAGCCAGGTGCAACCAAAAAAATCATCACCTCTTTCTTTTTCTTGTTAAAATTTAAAACGTTTTATGGCCATCCATGCCTTCATGTTGTCCAGACATCTGTAGGTAGTGGTGGTTTCACAGAAGCTTTCTTTTTAAGAAGGACTTACATCAGACTGTCATCTATCTACTGGCAGAAAGAGATACCACGACACTGGGATATCTAAGTATGGAGCCAGGTGGAAGCAGGTACAAAGAGACGGGAATGGAGACTTAAACTGAGCCCTCAGGGACCCCACAGAGGTTAGCAGAAGAGGACAAAGTCACCAAGGCTGACATCGATCAGTTGATCAGCCAATTATGACCTGACACTAGTTTATTTAATGGAATTAAAACTAAAAGTTCATGGTCCACTGTGTTAAATGTAGCTGTTAAATCTAAATGCACTAGAATAACCCAGTCTCTGGAGTCTTTTGCTAAAAATATACAGTCAAAAAGAGCTGATTCCATGCTGAGCAAGGTTTTAAAACTGGACTGCCTGAGCTAAAAAATGCTGTGCTCTTCCAGAAAAAACCATTGAGTTGTTTCCAACTTATCTTCTCGAGGAACTATCCAATAATAAAAGACCATTTAGAGATAGGCCTAAAATGAGCAATAACGGCAGTCCTGTTATTACAATAACTAACAGAGGACCCAATAGAGCAGAGAACCTCTTTAAAGGGCAGAGACTGAAGGGTCAGGGGCAGAACTGGAGATTGAAGCCCTTGAGTAGGCCACCAGAGCAATTAAAATGTGAAGGAAATCTTCAAATGCAGACTCTATGGTCTTAAAGAAGCCTTCAAATTTGAAAAGACACCTGCAGTTCGTCAATTTTCCACTTCCACTCAGCTCTGAGGCACCGGTGGCTGACAGCTGGAGTTGTGTCATTTAGCCAGGACTCGGCTTTAGTCCTTGACCAACGGTGTCTAAAGCAGATTGGCAGGTGGAGTGAAACCTTGAGCTAAACTCTGCCGCGTCGTTGTTCGTACACTCAGATGTCAGTTTGACTTAAATCGACCAGGAACCCGAGCGGCAGTGGAAAGGTTAATCATGTGACAGCGTCAAGGTTTAATTGCATTACAGGCAAGAGCAACCTCAAATGATACAGTCACATGATCAGAACGTGCTGTCTGACAAACCTCTAAGATAAAAACAGGAAAACCGAGGGATGAAACGAGATCAAGCACGTGTCCACGTTCTGGTGTGGGACCAGATGGGAACTGCACGCGTTTAACGGAGTCAATGTGGCTCAGGACTTTAAAAGTAATCTCTGGATTTGGGAAAGCGGCACACAACAGTGTGAGGGCAGCTGAGTTCAGCTGAGATCCAGTGGGTCCAGTCCAGACAAAGCCCGCCTCCACAGCCTCAGACACTCATTACTGAATTTGTCCAGTGATGAAATCTCAATCCTGATGGAACGTCTTCAAAAAACAAAATGAATAAAAAATATTGACCACTTGAAACATTTTTACAATACAACCATACTCATCCGCTCACTCACACAAACTCATAGATCTCACTGTCTAACAGGATTCATTGTATTTTTATTCTCTACCTCACAAGTTCATTCACAGATAAATGTACTGAAAGCAACGTGCTAAATTACATTTCGACATTTGTGGATTTAATGTAAAGCAAAAGTCTCCTTTTTCTCTTATTTTTCATTTGTAACATTATGAATAGTGAACTGCTTGGGCTACGACAACTTTAGCACGAATAAGAATAAAACTGTGTTTTTGAGGTGAAGATATCTAATTAGTAAGAAAAATTGTAATTATGCCAGCTACGTAATTTAAATCAAGACATCAAACATTACCAATAACAACATGCGCCCGTAGAAAATTGCACATTTAAACTCAATCAACAGTTGCTGTTTTTTGTTATCTAAATTGCACAGAACAACTATGTTCACACTTTCATCAAACAATACACAGCGTTAAAGCTTTTTTCTTGGGTTGGATATTTCCTTACAACACCAAAGTAAAGGGACACTTAACACTGAAGCTAAGTGTTCATAGGGTCTCACTCTGTACGAATTAAATGAAATTGAGTAGAGTAAGCTATTACTTATCATTATTACACTTATTATATTGCCTCTAAAATAATCCTAAATATTCTCATGTACGTTATGTTCAGAGATAAAACTGCAAATCTCTCCATTCACAAGAAAAATAGATTATTAATCAGTTTAAACAGTCACTTTGGTGTTTCATCCTCCCTTTTCCTCCCAAAACTCTTCTACACTGACTGCTTAGTGATGTCATGAAGCCTAGGCTGAATTTTACTTTCATGTTTAAGTTTTTTTCTCTCTTTTCTTTTCTCTTTATATTACCTTCAATGAAACAGTTTTTCTTCCTGCACGTGGGAGCCGAAGAAAACGTTCCTAAAAGTATTGTGAGTGAAAAAGATGTTACCTCATTAAAAAAAGGCCATAAATCTGTCTTGTTTCTCAGCAGCACTGCTGCACATCTGGCCGTTCACTTCATCCACTCATTGTTTCTCATTCTCACTGAGCTCTGGAGGTAATTTATGGTTAATTTTGCTTGTGTCACACGTTGTTTGGTTCTGCCTTCCCATAAGGGACCTCATGCTACTACCATCCCAACTGATGCATGATATTTTAGCATGTGTGATTCTGTGTGTATCAAAGCAAAGTGAAGACTTTCTTTTATGAAATATGCTCGTTTTAACTCTGACTGTAATTGAAGGCCGAAACTACTTATATATTGGATGATTCCCTTGCATTACCAGTCCGTAGCCTGACTAAATGAATTTGTGATATCAGGAGTCTGATCTGTGGCGAGAAAATCGACTCAATATATCTGTACAAGTGTAATGCTGGATTTTTAAACAGTGAGAGTCTGTTAGCGCATTCGGTACATCTATGTGTTAAACATGACTTGTAAACTATATAAAGATTTTGTCCGTAACATCAGGTAATTGCACAAATATAGTAAAAATATATGTGCAATATAATAACACACATGCAAAGTTACATATAAATCGCCATTTGTATTGCATAAGACAAATAGTGGAAGATGTGTGGAATGGCCCGATACACATGCACAAAACCACACTGACCACATCGCTTTGTATGCGTAGGAGGGTTTTGAATTTGTAACTATCATAATTATAATGCTGTAAGTTAACAGTGAATGTTCATTACAGTATAAAAATGATGTACACATACATACAATCGCCCTAAACTACACACAAACTGGTTTGCACATTTACATATCAAGTATTACATGTGCACACATCTAGTGGGTCGATTCCCTTCCCATCTGAGCCTGAAAGATCAATAAAGCAAAACAAATGCTGGATTCTCCAAGTGCTTTAAATGGTGAGACAGTCAGTTCTGCCATTCTTAGCCAGGCATGTCAGCAAGATTTTAACTTACCTTTCAATGTGTCTAAACTGGGGTGAGAACCCTACCCTTATAAATATGACTAATTAATCAGGACGTGCCGGATGTCGGAAATGATTATTTTATTCATGAAAGTTTGAGTCCAACAAAGATTCTGTCTGCCATGAACTGTTTACAAAAACAAACTGAATCGATCACCATATGAAAACGTTTTTTGAGAGAGCACACAGATGAAAAGTTTCCTGCCTATAAACGAACACTGCTTTAATGGAAAATACCTCGTCAAAACTGTCCCATCAACTCATTAATTAAGTCTGCTCCAAAACAAGAGGCACCAGTGATGGATTCTGTGTCCCCTGAGAGTTTGTTTCTGCTTTATTCCTCTACAAAACACGTTGTTGCTGCTTCTTTTCCTTTAATTAAATTATTTTCTGGTTGTACTAGCTGTATTAATTTTACTTAAAAATATGGGAATCAGTGTAATCCACTTGTGTATTGATATCTGTAAAACAAAACATTTTGATATGACAATGCAGGCAAATATCTGTATTTAAACATTTGCTGTAAAAGTGTTGAGCAGGAAGTCTTGATGAGGGAATTGGGGGATGTGGTTGATCTCACCCTTTTAAAAGTACTTGATAGCTGAAGTTTTGTTGTGATGTCAATCTTAGATCTTCCATCATTAAGCAACAGATGAAGATCAGATGAATCAGTACAGCTTTTCTCTGTGTTTTTAACTGACTAAAACTAACTAAAACCAGACTGTCATCGCATTAGTGGTTTTGATGTATGAATGTATATATCAGACTGCAAAATCCGTACTGTTAAACACAAACATGTTTGTGTTTGATTCCACGTGTTTTGCTCCCCTGTATCCAGCTCCATCTTAACCAAACCTAGATGAGCCCTGTGAGCAGACTGGTATCCACTCCCTTCTGCGGCAGTCTCTCACAGCCAATAGATCAGTGTAAAACCAAACCTGTGACATTGGGTCATGATATACTCTGACTTGACTTTAACTGAGTGTACAGGTCGGAATCTCTCTGTATGTGCAGACAGCAGCACTGAGGCCGGCGGCTGACACGCAGCACCAGACCTTTTCAATTACCTGTGTGTATCTGTCAGAGACTTCTGAGCTTTGCCCTGCATGAGAATGTGTGGCACAAGAGCATGCGAGGCTACTGTGGTCTGGACGGCATTCGTGGACTCTTAGTGTGGTTCTGCACAATTTGCAGCCTGAACCTTCTTGTGATACACTTCCAAATACTTCTCCTGTCTGGATTACTTTTGTTTGGAAGTATGTATACTTATAAGAAGCCACATACATGACATTTGAATATGAATCCGTGCCTGGTCTGATTTGAGGAGGATCATTACTTAATGGTTTACTGTAGACTGCACATTAATCAAGACCAAAACTGCACGGGATTGTATTCAAATGATAGATTCATAAACCCACACCTGGAGCTAAATTTAAGGCATAGCTCCGTCAGGTTACAGGGGGTCATCTTCAGTAGCTAATCAGACTGAAAAAGCTTATCTGCTCCGTCTTTAGGGCCAGAGAATGTTGGTAATGTTTTACTGATATGATCATGGGATCAAATATGGATACCTGCAAATTTGAACCCAAATTTATCCAAATGCACCCAAATCCATTGTACAGCTCAATGTATTTAAAAGTTTTTCTGTCAAATTTTGATGTCAAATTTTCAGAGTTTTGGTATTCTACTTCCATAAATAGAGTAAACTGTGTCTCAGTTATGATCAAATCTAGAAGATCCAGCAGAGAATTAAGCCTTTAAGAGAGAGGATGTTGTTTTGAATGGCATATTTGTTTTTAACTTCATGGATAGAGGCAACTTTTTATTAATTATCAGTTGTATCCTGTTTTTGACTTCATGGATAAAGGGAATTTTACATCAGTTATGAGTTGTATCCTACTAAGAGATACCAACACTTTGAATATGACTTGTATTTAAGTAACACAGAATTGTATTATACATTAGACTGTTAAGTCATACTGTTTATGTACATGTATATAAATGCACATAACAAACTGGTTTGTTAAAGCAAATTGTAATAATTTTACATGACATGAGGGAAGAAATACTCAGAACTAAGGTAGTCTGAGGTCATCTGTTTCATAACCCTCAGAACATGTTATACCAGGTTCCCATACAACGCTGTCATATGGATTTCACAGGCCTCATCTAGAACGCTTATGGATTTAGCAGATGCTTTTATCCAAGGCAAAGAAGTCCTCCGAAGGAGAAAAAAAAAAGTTTTATGGAGCCGAGTGCTGCACTTTAAACTACAGGCTTCTGTGTGACCAACAAAGGTTCCTTCGATAACAAAACACTAACACACTTAAACGATTTGTTACTCAAATACTAGAGTACTTTTTCGTTTTATGTATATATATATATATATATATTTATTTTTTTCTTATTTTTTTCTATTGATTTATGTCATAATTTATACATAAATCTATCTATATAATGTATATATACATATATAAATAAATATTTTCATTTTATATTTCATATACATATAAATAAAACTCATATGAATAGAATTGTATGATAAATGAAAGATAAATGAGTGATTGTTGGCCATTTGACTCATGCGATGTTGTAAGTGTTTACAGTAATTCTGGTAAAAAATTTTTTTTTTTGCATCTCAAGAAGCTATTTGCAAAATATACAAATTTTCAGCTTCTACAGAATATTAGAACATCGAATAAAAAAATGCATGTGAAGCTATATATATATATATATATATATATAAAAGAAGGTTAGGCCTAACCCTGTTCCCATATCTGTCAAATGATTACAGGACACTGACGTTGTGACTGGTGTGAAAGGTGAAAGCCGGCGTGTGTCAGATCAGCTCTGAATGGCGCATATTATGTCATGTTCGGAACTGGGATGTATCTTTAATCGCATCACGCCTCCAGTTCAAACGGCCCGCACCCGTCCCCTCAGCTGCATCAGTGGAGAGTGTTGCAGCTTCAAAGTGCTGCTCATCTGGCTCATGCCAACATCAGTTACAGTGGTGGAGAGCAGACCGCCGCCACACAAAGGAAGCTTGAGTCTAACGTTATCAGAGGTTGATCCATGGCTGCGCTGTGCTGTAATGATACTGGTTTTTCTTGCTGGTCTGACGATGGTCTAATGGCTCTCATAAGCAGAACTTAATACAACTATACGCCATTAGAGAGCCGGTTTTATTACGTTTTCCAGCTCTGGAGAAGCCCATCCATCTCCACCGAGATGCACTGCTATTGTTTTTCTGTGATCATTGTGATAAATGTGCATGTGATTCCCTCTGGCACAGTCGGGGGGGTTCATGGTGTCACATAGGCACCAAGTAGGTCTTTTATCTCTTTGTTACCAAAAACTCAATTTACTCCAGGGATCTTTTTTTATGCTTTTGTTGAACATTTGTCATTAGTGCTCACTTTGCTTTTCTTTCATTGATAGACTGTGATATTCTAATTTACTTTGGAAAGTAAAACAACCACAATTAAAAATGTTTCAAAATACAGAGAAAGGAGAAAAATAAAATCTTGGCCAACAGGGAAAATTCTTAGTACAACGTGAAACTTGATCATTACTAAACTTAATTTTCCCGGAAATTGGGCCTGGTCCTCTTTGCTGGCACACCTGTGTGAATTATCCTCCATAAATTCACTGAAACGTGACTATATTATATCACATCACCTTTTCTTTAGCTCCCTTTAAATATATCTGCCACAATATCAGTGTCCCCTGTTTTCTGGTCTGTCTGCCCCACCACTTTCAGATTAAACGATTAATGTGTGTTTATCTAATTGTATTTTAAGTTCACAAGTATGTCAGTCTTTTGTAAAATATTGTTTCCATAATGATATACATTTTTTTAAATATAGAAAGAGTATGTTTGAGGGAGCAATATCTCTGTACAAGACACAACGGAGACACAAGTGTCTGCCTCCTTTGAGAGGACACAACTTGGATTTGAATCCCTGATGTAAACTTTCTCTTGCCGTGAGCGTAGTGTTGCTCTTTTAAATGACAGTGCATCCCATCTCGGACTTGTTAAAACAGGGCTAGAGTAAAACAGTAAAACTACTGTTTTCCAAAGTTCTTCTCATTGACTTAATTTGACAACATAATGTGGTTAAACATGGACAATAGGTACTATTTCAGAGACACTAAGCTGTGATTTACAGCTCTGTTTGGCAGCTTATTAGGACACACAGAGTATTTTCCTCTAATGCAATCTTATCAAATGTCTTCACAGAGATCATAGATCATATTACTAAATACAGAGGTAAAATATTTCTTAAAACATTCTATATAACTAAAAGCAAAGAGGAAAAAAAAGCACAAAAAGAAATTAAATATTCTGTTTCCGATAACTTGCAGTTACTTTCATATTCATGTTTTTCACCTCAAATCATAGCTTTCATTAGTAAATAAAAGTAAATGCATTTAACTATGAAAGCTGCTAAAATATGAAATAAAAAAGAATCTCATACAAAAAAATTATATAAAATAAGGATGGAAACATATGCTGCTCCATGGTTAAGAAACCAATGCAAATCCCACCTTTTTATACATTTGCAATTTCATCGTCCGCATTCGGTTCCACATAAAAATAACTGAGATGGTAACGCAACAAATTTGTAACCTGGTTTGTGTCAGTTATGGTCTGGTGGATGTCAACTGAAGCGAGGCAGAGGACAGCACGTGCACGTGCACGTGCACGTCCTGAGCCCGTGCTGCAGCAGTGAAAGTGTTCCCGGTCTGTGGAAGGCTCCCCGGAACATCAGAGGACATTCTGACAATTATGGCTCTGTCCCTGCAGCAGTAACTTTAAGCTCTATCAGCTCCCACCATAAACTCTTTATCAGGACCAAAGCAGTCCGTTTGGACATTCCTCCGCTCTGTCTATGTGTTGCTTGCTGTGTTTTGTTTATTTGAAACTGAGCTGTAAAAGATGTTCTGAATCAGCTGGGTGCAGGGTCAGGCTGCTGTTGAGGCTTTGATGAGCGACTGTAACTGCACCACACACACACACACACACACACACACACACACACACACACACACACACACACACACACACACACACA
>JABUIW010000063.1:452535-503035 GCA_013363375.1 Menidia beryllina
CACACACACGCACACACACACACACGCACACACACACACACAGACCCCCCGAACCAGCTCAAAACCCCAAACCTAAATAGGGGCTTTGATGTGGCGAGATGGTGGCTGTTATTTTTGTTTGTCTCCGGGATTATCACCATCTGACCTCCGCTAGCTTCCACGCATCATGGAAATTGGGAAAGCTTTTGGGGCAGGACATCGTCCTGTCACTTCCGTTGCCTTTTATCTAATTTAGAAAAAATCCAACTTTTATTTCAAACCCATGCTAAGTTCCATCTTTCCCACTGTTCTTTTACTTCTCCGTTTTCCTCTTCTTTTCTCAGCCAGACTCCCTGATAAGGATGATGGATGGGGCAGAACTCTGGCTCCAGCCAAGCCCGGCAGCTTCCTGGGAGCTCAGAGATATTGAGGGAGAATTAGGAGGTGGTGGGGAGTGTGTGGGTAGGGGGCAGGGGTTTGGCTCGGCTGTGGCCAATTCTGTCCATAAAGCATGCCTGCCAAAAGCGTTTTGAAGGTTTTTCAACGGAACAAAATCGAACAGATAAGAGGGGAAAACCACTTCTTTTCAGCTCCACAACTAGCTGTGATTTTTATACAAAAGTTTTCTCAACTCATAAACATAAAGAATTTGCAAACAGTTTGGATGTAGGGAACCCCACATACCAACACTTTGACACAATCTTATAATGTTTCATATTTCATACACGAGAAGTATTTTTCCCCTCTGTACATTTTATTTGACACTTTTGAAAGGTATTGATTCTTTTTGGGCACATGTACACAATTAACTTGTGTATGGTCAACCTTCAAATGTTGGTGCCAGTCCAAGCTGAAAACCAACCAGGTAAGGAGCTTGTTGGTTGTCAGCCTGAGGACCTTCTTCTAGAAGAAGAGATGAAGTCCTACAGTGATCGTAGGACTTCTCCTGTTTAATTCAGTTACTCAACATTATGTTATGTATTATGTTTAATTTCTACTTCTGTGGTGTTAGATCATTTTTCAGTATTTGTTTTCCCCTTTTTTGTGTAAAAAAAAAATGTTATCACTTTGTCCTCACGCCTTATCCACCTATCCCTCAGAGAGATTGTGGAGTTTGACACACAGGTAAGATTACATGGAAATTCTTTTGGGAACATGTGATTGACAGGACAACGATAAATCCAACAAGGAAATAAAATTAGTTTTAACTTGATGCAAACTAAAAGCATAAGTTCCACTAGCCAAACAAAAGAATCACAATCACAAATCACAATCACAATCGCCTCAAGAACAAACATGTCAGTCAAATTTTTTGTCATACTTCTTATTTCTGTTTTCCACAAGTTTATTTCAACATAGTGACTAATCTTTTCATATCTCAGAAATCAGAACTAAATAACAACTATAGAGCAGTTTAAAATGAACAAATAGATTGAATGATATATATAATATTGTAGTCAATATGTCATTTATAATATTTCAGCGATGTATAATCAATTTAAAATTGTGTGGATTTGAAAAAAAGTGTTGTAAACTAAAATGTAATGTAAAAATTCTTTGAATATTTCAGATTTTTGGACTGAACTAAATTGGCTTTCCTTTATCATTTTGTCCTGTTTAGCATAACCATCAGGTCAGTTTTCTTGTGCTACTCATGCAACTAAAATAAGATGCCAAATCTGTGATGTTTAATCACGTGTAACCTCCCTGGGGGCTACTGGAAAACTGTGATTACATTAATGATTTGTTTAGGTTACATGAAGTCAGGCAACTGTTAATAATAACTCTCATTCCTGTTTACATCCCGAGCAAAGGCATGTGTTTCCATTATGTATCAGACTGATAGCATTTCCCACAAGTGTTTTTAAATTTTCCACAGCTCTATCTGTGCCACCAGGATTAATGATGCAGAATATACAGGCTGAAAGAATAGTGGACTTCCACTCATATCTTGACACAATCAGAAACAGTGACAGGAACAGCAGTTGGTAAGCTGCCAGTTCTGATTTTAAACTGAATTTTCTTCTTTTTTTTTTAAATAGTGTGCTCTCAGTAAAGATTTCCTCCACAATGAAACATTTCAACTGTTATGTACCCCCAGATAAAGCAAGGCGTAACTTGTAATACAGAGAAATTCTGCTTAAACCTATATGGTGAGTACTCGAGGCTTGTGAAGATAATTCAAGACTGTTTATCGTCGCTGACATAAACATTTACTTTTCAGCACAAGGTGAAACTGAGAAGAAAAATGTTGCTCTGCAGGGTCCAATGTCTGGAGGATCTAACCCCCCACCACCTCCCCCTCCACCACTGACGTTTACAAGGAAAGAAGCTGGTTATGGCACTCAAGGAATCATGGGTAACACGACTCGGATGCCTGTCGGAGCATCCCAGAATAATCTTGAAGACTCACTCACGTAAGTTCACGGAGTTTCAACTTGCTATACAGCGCCTTGACAGCACATTTTTCATGGTAGCACAGTGTTTTGATTCAGTTCCCCTTTTGAATGATCCATAATCCTTTACTGTAAATTGGCTGGATGAAGATCCAAAGGCCTCAGCTGGCTGACTTATTATCAGTTTATATTTCAGGATGGAAACTAAATAAATGAGGCTTTCCCCACTTGTCCTGAACCTTCACTTTTTTTTATATTCATCCTCTGAAATTCTTGCTGTCTTTTATCAATTTTATGGCTGTCCCTCTTTTAATACTTTTCTCTCATTCGTCTTTGCTTTGCTGTAAGGCGACAGTGCGGACCGATACATTGCTAGCAATTACAATGAAAATGTATTCAATCTGATTTGAAATATGTCTATTTATATACCTAAATATGGCTGATGAAGACTTGCTAATACTTACCTTCCTGAACTAACTGTATTGAAATAGCAATGGACCAGGTCCCCTGTATGGGAGTATAATAGAATATACTCCCATACATCTAATACTCTGAATGGATTTATTGGCCTTCCAGGAGATGTGCATCACTCAAATCTCTTCTGAAATGCTTCCAGGACTGGAATGGTCAGTTGCACTCTTCACAAAATGAATACTACTTTTTTCTTGGTATCGTTCTTCTGCTGTTTAAGTAGACAGCCCAAGTGCTGCAAAGCCTGTCATCCAAGAAAAACTCTTTTCCACGAGAAAGGGAGAACTGCTGGTTTCCTGTCCAAAATGAATGTACCATCGGCCTATCATTTAGATTTTGGAGTTACAGATGGATCTGGATTTTGTTCTTTTGTTATGAAAATTATTTTTAAAATTCTGAGATATAAAAAGCCATTTAAAAAATATAATTCATATTCTGTCAACAGTAAAAAAACAGAAAAAGAAAGAGAAAAAAAGAACTTTGCACTATTAAAACATTTTAAACAGCTGTTGTCTTTTGACTAAACTGCTTTTATTTCAAGTCCCTGAATTATTTTACTTAGACTTTAAAGGTATACAGAAACTACTTAAAATTATGTCCCAAAAGCAGCTGAAAGGCAGACCCATGCAACTACAGAACTTGTATCTTCTACAGGAGTTAATAGCTCACTCCCTCCTGTTGTCGTACACCTTTATGTTAACTTTCCGGGATGAGCATGGTACTGGGCTGAATCTTGTTGCTTCTTTCATACCTAATCCTGACAACGACACTTATAACATATCATCTCCAGATAGTAGAATCTTTCACAAATCTGTTAGTTGCAAATTATCTTAGGAGTGAATGTGAGTGTGTGTGTTTGTTTTTATTTTTGTGGCCACCTGTCCAGGGTCACTAGTCCATCCCCATTGGGGATAGTCAGTGTAGAAAATGCATTCATGGATGGATGTTTGAAGTAGACATGGCTGTTTTTTTGTGTGGCTGTTTCAGATTTCAGACAATCCCATCCTCAAATAGTTGGAAGTGGATTCTGATCTTGTGATCTCAGGATAGAAAAACTGTATTTGAAAGCCATTGTCTCAAACTAGCAGGAGATTATTTCCATCCCAGAAGCTCAAACACATCAAACACAGATCAAACACATCCTTGAACGTACCAAGCTTTCCCCTATGAGTCGAGAAACACTTACTAAAAACTCTTCAAGGCCAACAAAAACTCCCTCTTTATGGAGGTCACCAAATTTCTCTCCCACCCAAGTTGTAACCTCAGCAACTAATGCAGAAGTTGTTACCTGTCAGTTTCTTATTATTTATAAGTTGGATGGTTTCCCTCTCCACTGGTTTTCACCAGCAGGTCCTCCGGTTACTGCCCCCCCACAGGCAATGACAGCCCTCAGACCACAGTTCTGGGAACCTGCTTCCACACAGGACTTCCTGCATTCAGACTATATGCTCTCTACTGTTTCTCTAACTTTCACCAGTATGTAACAGAATTTCTCCTGGAGGAGTTTGACGAAGACCTGATTGACAGGGGTCTCAATGAGGCATTCTGGGTTTATTTACCGTGCATTTGAGTTTACCGGGAAGTCGGAAGTGTTAAATGTCTCCAATTCGAAAGCAGGTGTTTTGATCAGTTCTATAGTTCTGCCCCTCATTTTGCCTAAATGTCCAGGACACCTGGTGGCAGGTTTGATTACATGACTGCAAATTGGATCGACCATGGGGTGAGTGTGGCCTGCTACTAATTACATTTAAGGACCACCTTATGGCCGGGTAGTCTGAGTCATTATTCGGTGCATCTCGCTAACTGGGAGGACTCCAAATGTAGGAGACTTTTGAGTATCCCACACCAACCAGATACCTTTCCCCATGAAGACCCTAGAGAGTCCAAAACTCTTCTAGAGGTTCATTGCAGAGCCCACTCCGTGTGTGGAGGTAAGCTAGACTATCGTCCATGTTGCTCCATCCTGCTAGTTCAGGAACAAACCCTGCTATCTATAGCAAAAAGTGAATCCATGCAGTTTATTACAGGGGGGGCACAGGGGGGCTGGAGGCCATCCCAGTAGACATTGGGCCAGAGGTAGGGTACACCCCGGGCAGGGTACACCAATGCAAGGGCCACACAGAGACACACAACCACACACACACACACTCACATTCAATCCTAGGGGCAATTTCAAATTGTTAACCTAACAAACACAAGAAAATGCAAACACACACAGAGAGGACTTTATTTTATTTTTTCTTGTATAGAATGGTGATACAAACACACATCTTAGCTTGTGTTTTGTCTAGAAATTATACAATAGCACACTTAGTGAAGAACCGACCGCGAGCACACTGAAATGTGAGCCCTCTTTCAACCGAATGCTGTAATTGTCACTGTAGTTTTTATTAATTTGGAAGAATTCACACTTGCTGCATCTACAACTGAAAATATTTTAGACTCAAATATCAATAGTGTAGCACTCATATTATTCTTTAACTCTTTACTCATGCAAAAATGACATTGGACATGTTGTAAGTGGGATTGTTAAAAAATGAGACACTATAGAAAATACAGCATTGTAAAAAAAAAACATGTTGAATATTGGAAAAGAAAAAAGAAAAACCTGTTAAAAGGAAAACAGTATCCAATGAATCTACAGCCTGTCCAAATATAAACGTATTCAATTTACATTTTCCTTTTCATTTCTCTTTATTTGTAGAGAGAATTTAGCTTGAATTCACAATCAGCTGTAGTGGCGTACTTTCATTTGTGTTTATTTCAGCTTTGTGTCGTTTGTCTGATGAAACAGACATAAAAAAGGGAGGTAACACATCATTTAAAAAAAAAAAAAATCTGTCCTCATTTTCTTTTTACTTGAAGCTCCGTCTCTGTAATTTGGGGAAACATGGAAGCTGTGTGACCCTGAATGATTCATTTCTCATTTTTTTCTCCTACTAGTTAAAGTGAATGACTGGTATGTAGAAAGACTTAAAGAGGAGACACACACACGCGCACACACACGCACACACGTGCACACACATACACACGGGGAGAGAGGCAGATAAGGAAAAACTGAAGAAAGAGAGGGATAGAGACATCTCTGCATCCACAGCCAGAGTTCTTGTTCTCTTCCACTATCAGTCCTTCTCTCCCTCCTTTGAGCTTGATTAGCCGCCAAGCTTAAGAGGCTTGTTATCAACTTTGGAGACGATGGAAGTTCATCGGCCACAGGACTTGACTGATGGAGACAGGAATGGGGGCTTTCTCGAAGCATGTGTTCACGGAGGAAGTGGCGTATATCTTTGTGACTGATGTATAGTCTATGCAGAGTGCGGTCAGCTCATTCATATCCAGGGCCACTGGGATTCCAACATGTCTGCTCACTGGTTCCCACTCAGGGGCCAGCCTCGTTCTAACACAGCACAAAGAAGAAAGGAAACCTTTTCTCACTGAGACAATGGAGTTTTCCACTCGTTTAACGTATGGCTGAGGAAAGAGAAGGAAAGTCCTATGACTCCCTGCTTTCAGAATCCAAGAGCGCTCTTGTTGATTCATCCGGTGGTAGTCAGTTAAGAGTTATTTTATCTTATCTCATACGGAGCAGGGCAGCAAAATGACTGGTTTGAAGTATTTTGCAGTGGCCCACCATTTGCAGCACAAAACCATGGAATACCACTGCTCTCCAACTTAAAAAAAACAGTCAACAACAACAACAACAAAGAAGTTATCTTAAAAGGATTCTGTGCATGTGGACGCTATCATAATTCAGTGCAGGAAGACAGTCTCAGGGCTGTTCGTGGAATGGTAACATTAAGATTAATTACCAGTTTCAAAAGGTAAAAAAAAAAAGTCTGTGGCATGAGGCTAGAATGGGTTTCCTGGTTGAGTAACCAGCGTATAACTGTCAGCTTAATTGTCAGACCCTAATTCATCAGTAAGGCCAGGAATTTCTGCTTGGGTCTGACGTTGCACAGCGTGTTACAAGCTCACTGATTACTCCTCAGTAGATCTTGGTGACCACATGCACTAGGGAACAAGTCACACAGGATTCAGCTACTTTTGTCAAAAGCTAATGAAACCAAATTGTTCGGTTAAATGAAAAACAGTTGCAGAGCTGGGGCGACTTTCGCGCACCAGAAAACAGCCCAGTTGGAGGTTCATTTGAGTCTTTCAGCTTTATCTTGAGTGCTTACATTCAGATCAGGAATCTAATCCAGCAGGCAGCTATTTTTAGCTTTTCTGTGGACACAGTTTTTTGGGATCGTAGCAGCTCTCTCCTGCTTCTCCACCGTTATAATGTGTTCATAATATTATTCATGGTCTAGCATTTTATTTTTTAGTAAATTGTTGCTCACAAAGCAATTTCTTTGCAACTTTAAGCCTGAAATATGCCATAAACCGTACCTGAACACTAGAAAGTGGGTCAAGTTATCAATTTTGGAAGTCAGAGTCCTGTCTTTAATCCCAGAGAAATGATTTGAAAGAACCAGATGTGAGCAATTTATATGCGGAAAGCAAACACAAGAGCTAAAGCAAATCTGTTGAGGGGGGATGGGCGGACATTTTGCTGCTACAAAGTAAATTGACAACAAACATATCAACAGAATTTTTGCATGATTTTCCTAAGTAAACTAATTAACAAAAAAATATAATTTCTTTATCTGTTGTTCCGATTTAAAATGTGCAAGGTATGCAAACTTACCACAAAAAACATATTTTTATTCTGAAAGTACTGATACCGAGTTAAATTTCATAATATTTGGGTAGTGTCATATCCCTGCAAAGCACAGACGCACAGGTTTAGCTCTGTGACGACTTCCACTTTGGTGGTGCATCAATTTGGACCCGAATTCTGCCCCCCTACTCAGACACAGCCCACTGGTGCTCAACAGTCCTGGCATATGAATGGCAGTTTACAAAAGATATGGTCATTTAGAGATTTAAAAAAACAAAATGACACATTTAGAAAGGCAGGTAAAATGAATCCATCACAACAGTGGGTGAGAGGCGGGGGACACCCTGGACATGTTGCCAACCCATCGCAGGGAGTTCAATTAACTGCATTACTAACATGTTATTGACATGATTTTTTGTTGTCGTATGATTATGACACATTCCAGTTATCATAAATATAAATTGCTAAATACACAGCTGCTCTAGAGATGATCATTTCCAAAAGTTGCTTTACAACTGAGATCAATCCACTTACCAACCAGCAAAAGTTCATCAGTGATTATTAAATAGGTGGGAACAGAAAAGCTGAATAACACAAATAAATTCTGGATAGGATTTGTCAGCAGAGTTTGTATTACAATTATACTATTATGCTTTTGTGTACAGTTCTATTTTACTCTAAATTGGCTAAATATGTGCTTTTATATATCTGCTCCTATGTTGCTGATAATAACCAAGAATGTCCTTTTAAGGAGCATTTATATATAAAATATATACATGTATACTGTATGTATATATATATATATATATATTGAAATTCTAAATCAAATAACATTATAAATAACATTTCAGTACTCTGGTGATTTGATACCTCTACTGTGAGTTTATGTCTGTATGACAGGATGAGCTAATAATCATACATTGTTTTCATAAAGTCACATCAGTGACAGTGTGAGTGTTTACTGTTGTGTTGTGGGAATGTGTGTTCATTTCTGTGTGCTGTGCGCTGTAATGCAGCGGTGACCTGTCCCGGTGACAGCTGGACAGGCTTCAGGGCCCTCACAACCCTACCAACATTTAGTGCCTACAGAAAAATGGATGGATGGGAAATATATGAAAAAGCTGCATTGCAGTTATATACATTTGAATCTTAAATCTGAATTGTGTGGATAGATGAATGCACATTAGCTATATCAGTGTAGTACATTTACAATTTAGAAAAATGATCAAACTTCCAAGTTTTATGTAGAAAAAATCTGTTTGATATCAGTCATAATTCAGAGTTCTTTTCCCCGATGAGTGATAAACGTGTTGTTCAAGAAGTGGGATTAGGAATCTGACTTGAAAACTGAAATATTGCTGAACACTGAACTCTGTAAAACTCCCAGTAGCCTCACTATGAAGACATGATTGTTATCAGAGGCAGTATTGGTCCACGCTTACGATTTTTGTCCATTTGAACGTTTTTATTTCCTTTCTCTCGGTTTAGTCCATCCAGGTTGTAGATGAGACCTCAGAGAGCGACGGGACCGTGTAAACATTCCCAGCCTTCCAAATCTGTCTCTGTGTCAGGGCTGATGCATTTGTCCAGTCCATTTGTTTACGTGCTGAAGAATGTTAAGGATATAGGCTTCAGTCTGCGTGCGTGTGTCTGTGTGTGTGTGTGTGTGTGTGTGTAATTGCACATCCATGTAATCGCGCACTTAAAATAGAGAGTGTTAGGAGGCCAGGGCAACACATGGGCGGGGCGGGGTCACGAGTTTTGTTTCCTTTTGTATCGTCTTAATGTTTTTAATGATCCAGCGGGATGGGGATCTGGTAAATATTGCATGCTGTTTAGTCTAGCAATCACTACGGTGACAAAGAGTCTAGATCTGGGGGTTGGAGGTGGAGGTGAGGGTGAAAGTGGAGCCAATGGTGTCCTGGATCACTGAGGACTGCGCAGCAGAAACACGCATAAAAACACACCACTGCAGCAGGGAGAAGTTCCCCTCAAAGTGCATCATTGTCAGTTTGCTTTTTGATTTCTTTGTTAGTGGGAGTGAAACATTTCAAATTAAGATGGAGAAATAACAAACCATTTCCTTGAACTGGAGTGATTGATACTGTTTACAGAGTACCCAGGCAACACGTGTTCAATGAGCTTTTACCTGCAAAAAGAAATCTAGCAATGCAGAATTTCAGATTGCATGTCTGAGTTTTTCTTTTAAAAAGTGTTAATTTAACTTATTACAAGGCTAATGTTATGAAAATGTCTGTTGAATGGCAGAGAGTGACCAAAGTCAACACATAGTTCTGTGTCATTTTCAAAATATTCAAATGCTTTTCCTACGATTAAATACTTGACCCAGGAAGTTCCATTTGGTTGTTAGGGTTACAAATTCTGTATAGAAAAATATTTTGAAATGAGACCAAGCCCTTGAGATACATTTTCAAGTCAGTCAAGTTCTTGATCCATGATTTTAATGTCCAGTCTCAAACACAGCATCAACATTAACACTTTTAAATAATCACACTTCGCAATTTGACTTGAAGGAACAACAACAAAGGACGAAAAACAACCAAAATAAGTTGCAATTTTCTTCCAAAGTACTGTTACTGTATTCTATGAACATAACCATAAACATCAAAATTATTAATTGTGAAAATGATTTGGTACATTTGCTGATATGCAAAAAGACTTTTTAAAGGAATCAATAGTCTTGACTTCATACATTAATCATGAATCTATCAGCTCTAATGAGAAAAACAAAACATATAATAACCTTATTGCTGTTGATAGTTATTTTTGTTGTTTGTGATACATTTTTAATTGAAAATTCCTAATGCAACTTTTAAAAAATTCTTTAACACACACACTGATAATTCAGCAATTTTGCATCCCATTTGAATTGTAGACTTTTGAAGTTCTAGTAAGTTTGCATTTTTACCACAATGTTACGACAATATCAATCTGTCCACAACCATTTTAGCACACTGGGATGTCCCGTGCACGTAATGTAATCTGCAAGATGATGAAACCCTTGATTTGGATGTGATTAGAAAGTTTTAAAGATTTTATTAAATTATAATTCTGAATCCAATACTGCCGCAACATGCTTTAGGATTATGAAATAATTAAGGAGCTGAAGATATTAAACCTCACTAACACATTTGGGCAATTCAAACAAAATATGTAAAAATGAAACTGATGAGGGAAAACCATTTTTGTCTTTCAGGTTAAACAAGACTTTTGTGTTTTTCTCTAACACAACGGAGGATTGCTGACATCATTCATGAGTTATAGGTCTTTCAGTCGGTCGATAAACCTTAAGATGCACTTACAGGTTGTTTGCGGCCGCCATATATCAGGTTAACAGTGCAGATTCTCTCCAGGGCCTCCATTAGTTTACCTCCCACTGCTGCCTACTAGTGTACAAAAGTGATATATAAAAAGCCAACTGAGACACCATGAAACTCCATCTAGATTTCATATTAATTCAGCTGCTGCTTCATACATGTTTGATTGTGATATATCCGCTTTTATTCTGAAAAATGAAAAAATAAAGAAAGAATTTGTGTCATTTAAAGATTGTGAAAACATCTTTAAAAATCCTTTGGTAAGTGCCTACGTGGGACCTTTGTTTTCCACACTCCATACACGGTTATTAAGTTATATCAGGTCCTGTGGAGTACTTTAATGTTAAAGTTGTCTGCTATCTGACTGACAGGCTCCAGTAATCAAAGATTTTGTGGTCCCTCCCTTCCCTCTGAACTCTCATCCCAGTCCTCTCCTCCTCATCTGTCTAGATGTGTCACAGATATCAAGCCAGTGAATGGCATTCGGTTGATTAATTCAAAACATTTTTGATTATGGCAACATTTCATGTATGCCTGTGTTAAGCTTTCAGCTGAAATGTATATGTTGACAATGTGATTCCCATTTCTTTTTCTCATCTGATTATGTTATTATGCATAATTGATTTATCTATTACAGGTTTTCTGCAATGTTATATTTAAATATCATAAATTACTTAGAGGGGAGGTTTGTGAACACAAACTTAATGTGTGAAACTCTCAACAAAAATATGTTGAGAGTTGGGGGGGAAAATGCTTTGGACATCTCTGTTTTATAACTCTATAAATCAACATGATCTCGAGGAAGAGTGTATGCATAGCATGTCACGTTGCACTCGCTTTTAAAGGTTATTTATACAACAACTAACAACCAAATGTTTGCAGGATGTTGGCAGGTTGTCATTCTGTCACTGCCCAAAGTGGAAAATGACAACAATATCAACATGTAAACGTTTAGTTATTATGCTGTTTCATCACATAGTAAGGTCATGTGCACATATTGGGCGCCATTTCATACAATAAAAGCAAATTGGTTTTATGTGACATGTTTTGATCTGTCATGAATTTACTATTTCATAAAACCAACCTGCATAAATCTGCAAATGCTACCAACTGCCAGAAAAATAGAAATTAAATGTCTCCTCTTTTAGGAGTAAGACGTTCTATCATCACTATGAATTATGTGTATGAACAATGCACCAGAGTAAACATTCAAAATGTGGGGAGATATAACTGGACTATGACTTTGTCCATGTTGTGAGGTCAGTCTCAATGAAGTTTTCCATCCCAAAGTATTAAAAAAAAGAAATGTTTTGAGAAAAGTCACTTTAAACATAAAGATAAAAAACGAAAATTGCCTTTATATCTTCACAAGGCCAATTATTTATTCATTTCCAATGTATCTTAAGGGTAAAATCAAGCACAAAGGATTGTCTGTTCAACCTTTCTGTTTGGAGTTTGTGTGTTCTTCCCGTGCATGTGGGGGTTCTCTCCAGCTCCCCTGCTCTCCTCCCACGGTCCCAAAACACGCATGTTCGCTTAATTGGCGATTCTAAATTGTCCCTGGAAGTGAGTGTGAGTGTGTGTGGTTGTGTGTCTCATTCTTCTGTGTGAGATCCTGTGATGGACTGGCCACCTGTACCCCCGCGTGTCCTCCCCCCCGCTCAGTGTGCCGCACACGTCAGGTCCACCTTTACCTGGTCACTAACTAACACACAACAACAACCCTCTGGCTGGTTTTTCTGATGCTAGCACCATAAGTGCATCAGTGTGCAGGAGAATATATGGAGTACATGATGGCAATTATTTGCAGTCTCCACTTAAACTAAAATCTCTTATTTTTCTAGATCATAATAAACTATTCTGAAGTGCTACACAAATATTATCACTTCTATGTCAAGTTCCGTGAGATGAATTAATGACTGATATTTGCAAAGATCTATATTAATATATTCACTTTTTTCCCACTTCTCGAGTGGGAATTGTTGAATGTCTATTGTTTCTTTGCTATGTCTTTTAAAAAAATACATTTTATGGTTTGAGCTGGAAGTTACATCATACAAACATGGCTGTAGAATGTACAATGTTTAAATATGAAACATTTATCGACTTACCTATTTTTAGGTTCACAGAGAATGAAAAAAGTAACACATTTTCCTGATACTTTAGCTTTTTCAAATACTTTTGCGGCACAGAAGAAAATCAATTGTTTTTATAATCTACTTTTAAACTGTCTAATAATCAGTTATGTAATTTTTTTTAATTATGAAGGAGTTACTGAAAACAAAGTTGGATTCATTGATTACCAGAACTATCACAGGCAAACACCTACAAACACCCTTCATTTTAACGTACATTTTTCACCAATATAACTCTTGTACGCTAAATTTTGCACGTTAATTGTTGAGTGTAATGTCTTTTTAATCATTTGAGGATCAAAATAAATGACTTCACATAGTAAAAAAATAAAAAAAACTGCTGCTAACATATAGATATACACACATTTTAATGGACATGGAGAGATCCAGATAATGGCTGCCCTGCAAACACCTTTGGCCCCTGTTCCCTGCCTCCCTTAACACACACACACACACACACACACTCCCAGAAACACTTCAGCATAACCATCCTCTACCTATCGCTCTCCCCCTATCTGCTGCTCCCTGCTGCTGTTGTTTGGAGAGGTCAGCGGTGTTTGTTTGCTCAGAGGCCCGTCGTCTGATAGCGTTTCAGACTCCCACCGCATCTCAACCTGCGCCGTTATCAGCCCACTCCCCGCCAACTCCAGCCTTGTCTTTTAAAAGGAACACTTCCCCCAGGAAATTATGGAGAGAGTGGCAGATAGACTGCGTCTCAATCCGTCACGGTGCGGACCTCGGAGCGGACAGGCCGACACGCGGCAGATTTTGGCTCGTCCAGGATCAGATCCGTGTCCCGACCGCTGATGTCCAGCTCTGGCCCCGTCCACATGGCCCTCGCTCATTAAGCAGAGCCCAAACGGATCAATTTGGGGCCTTTTTGTTTGTCACCAAACAGGCAGTTAACAGCAACGGTCCAATCCCAACGGCTGCTTGGGTCAGCAAAATACACTTCACAGTAGCGAACCTCTGAAAGAATTTATCCTCTAAATTTTGGAAGAATGCATTTCTTAACTTGAGCATCCAACCACAGTTTTTTCTAATCTAAAGTTTTTTCTTTAGATTTTCTTTTTTTTAAGTGCATTTTTTTATTTGCAGAAAAATTAAATGCACCTTTTAACACACTTTGTGTTCTAAACAGATCCTCCACAGAAAAAAGGCTATTGACGTGTCACAGGTCAAACGTCATGTAGGGCCACAATTTTAAGGGATTGACAACAATGAAATGGAGCAAAAAAACTCAACTAAACTTAAACTATTTCGCATAAGACTATCTCACAAAGTGGGGTAGTATATGGCAAATCAATCAAAATTATTTTCCTCAATTTTGTTGAGAAAATTGGGCTAATTTATTCAAATTTGAGCTAATTTTTCCATATTTTCACAAAACATGGGTCTGATTAAAATGAAAAAAAAGTCTGATAACAATCAGACCAACATTCCAAGTGGCCTCAGAAGAAAAACCATGATAAGATTGCTTCCCCAACACTGGATCTAGCCAACGACCTGATGAAGTAACACGGAGAACACGAGCGATGCAACAAGCTCAGCTTTCAGCAGGGAACCCCAAAATGAGAAAGAATTAGGGGGAGCTCTACATGGAAATAGTCACACATACATATATAGATTTTTTTTTTTTTCCGTGTGTGGTTGAGTGTGTGTATGTGGATATCATGGATGTGTGGAGTTAGAGTCACCACTATTAAATCGTCTCTTTTGCCTCGGATGCAACAGAAGCCGAGAATGAGAGAAGCAGAACAAAGAAGGCAGCAGTGGCCTTGACCAATTAACATTCCTGTGGCCTTTATGAGCTGCCCGGACCCGCCCCGTTCACTCACACCTCATAAAAGTCACAAACATCAATTCTTCCAAACCATAACTGTCATTATAATCACATTAAAAACAACCCACTGGGCAATTTACAGTGCACACTAGGAACACGTTTGCCAGGAGCGAGGAAGCATTAATTTAACTGGAACACAAGTGAATAAAAAAATTAGGGAGGTTTATTGAGAGCAACTTGACAAAATATTTAAGAAAATTGACCAAACGACAGACAGTTGGAGCAAACCTTCTCCACCAATATAACAGCTCTTTAACAGACCACACAGTGCAGATGGATGAATTTGGCTTTTGTCCCGCTTTTGTTGCATTAAATCTCACAGCAAACTCAAAGAGGTCTTTCTTTTTTACTTAACGTGATGATGATGATTGTGATGATGATGATGAAAACACAACATTAGCACAACTCTGTGTGATTACAGAGGAACCATTGAGCGTCCTGGATGAAGTCCCTGGGGATGATATCAACTGGTTCTCTTGGTTGACTTGCTAAATACTTGAAATGGTGAAACTAATGTGGTAAACCGATTAGTCCAAGACCAATATTTACTAGCCTTTGGCTCTGCTATGATTTAGCTCTGTTAAAGAGAACAACATTTGGATCTTTAAGCTGCTAAAGACTGATTTGTTTATCAGTGTTTCTCAGACGTTTTCTGCCTGCAGTTGTTTCAGAGGTAAAGTGAAAGAGACATCCTTTCCATTTTCAGGCTTCCTTTTATTTTATTTTTTGACTCAGCAATTTCACATGACGAAATGTCAAACCGAAAACTTCAACGCTCATGACTCCAGGATCACAATCTCTGCTGACCTGTGAGTTGAGCAAAAAATGTAAATGAGATGATGTTAAAAAGCCAAATTCTACCAGTTGAAATAAAGAAAAGAAAAAACAAACACAAACAATCAGGCACAAACAAAACGGTGTTATATATAACAGCACAATTTGATCATTAATCAATTAATAATTTTCACAATGAAACCAAATATGAAAGGTATTTCTGATATTTTATTGGATTGTCACTTAATGCTGTATCTTTTTCTGTATCATAAAGAATGACATTAAAAAGACATATTTACCCTGCTGTTGGAATCAATAAATGAATGAATGTCAGATAAATTTGAATGGTTTATTCAGAGAACTATAAAACAAAATCAAAACGTCAGAAAAAGACATTTTCATAAATGATTGTATATCTCAAATAAGCATGTATTGATATATATGAGTGGGAAATTTGCCATGGTAAATCTCTTTTGAAATCTGTGCTCTCTTTCCTTGTGTCATCCTTTTAATTTTAAGTAATTGCTAGAACAGACAAAAAGAGAAATGTGTTCTCCCCGGAAACCACATGGAAATAATTAAGAAATAGAGGTGAGTTAAAGCAAACTTCTTAGGAAATAAAGGATCTCCCTATTTTACCTCAGATGTGGCAGAAATAAAACAAATAAAAAAGTCATCTTCTCTGCACCAAACTACATGATGTTTTTGTCCGATTTATTGTTGCATTCCTGTATTATAAACAATAATGTGAAACTTGACAGGACCCGAAATCGGTCTGATTATTTGTGACCAACTATGAACTGAAGCGTAAAAGAAGACTGTGGCACCCTCTGCTGCTCTCATCTTTTAGAACAGCCTGCAACACAGACAGACCTGACCCTATTGGCAAAACGATCAATTGTAGACCCTCCACCATTTCAGAGGCATAAATGAAAAAGGTGAAGTCTACCCAATTATTGATGTAGACTTTGGAATAATTTGTGTTATGTAAAATCATCTAGGAAAACTTCTGCGGGAAAAGGAAAAATCCAAAATAAACTTGTTTTTGGATGTTTCTGATTTTGAAATCCTAATACAGCTCTGAATTAAAAAGAAACCATTCTGAGTTGGGAATGCAGCACTTCACTGGACAGCTATTTTTCTTGTGTATTTATGTTTTTAATGTCTATAGGTCAAAGAAGTGGACAATGGTGCATCACCCAATAAAAATGAAAAAATGTCCAAGATGAGATTCTGTTAAAGAGGAGCCGATAATAAATGAAGGGGTTGAAGGGCGTGAACGAGAAAAGGGATGAGATGGCTGTGAATATTAGAACTGAATGAGAGTTGCATGCAAGGTTCTATATGAACAGAATGCATAAAAATATGTTAAAATTCAGTATCTAATTAGTTAGAAATCTTAAAACGTATGCTGTCCACTTAAGTGGACATCTGGAAAAAATCCTTGAATTGTCACATTCTTGATAAAAAAAATATTATAAACCCCCTTTTTTGACTGAAATGACCATAACCATGCATGATATGGTTAAGCTGTGACTCCCATGTCCACAAAAAAGAAACAACATCTAAATGTCTTGTCTCTTTAGTCACCGGAACAAAGTGGAAAACCAAACGATAAGTCTGAGAGCTCCTGTCGGAGATCTGGCTGCATTCTCTGTATAAATGAAACTGGAAATCAAACAACCGAACAACTGAACTGAACATGTTCCCAGTTACAAAAAGTGGTTGCAGTACTAGCATTAAATTCTAACTGAATTCTGACTTTTTGGTCTTCACATTAAAAGTATAATATTTTACACTATGAACAAATCATTTCAAGAATATCTTTGTACAGTTCAATAATATTTATTTCTTTGTTCAAATAACAAAATACATGAATAAATGCATATCATATATATATATATATTCTCAATATGTCTTATTAATTCAGATTTAATTCATTCGTATTGTCAGCATTCATTCATATTGTCAGTATGTTGTCAGCATTTCTGCTTCCACTGACGAGGCGTCAGGCTGGTGTTCAGATTTAGGTTTATTGAGGTTTATTGAGGTTTACTGGTGAACGCGGGGCTCCTCCCTGCTGCTGACGATGAGGTCATGTGTTTCTGGCCTTGACCATAACGATTGGGATCTTTCTCCTTTCCATCTCTCTGGCCATTTGACACCAGGAGCAGGGTGTGCAGAAGGCTGAGTACACACAGTCCCTACACATGGTGCTCTAAAAAGGAAAAGGAACAATATTAGATTAACTGTTATTTTAACTTCAAATGAGAATATATGAACAACATATACTGTATATATGTATCATTTAACTAATGTGACACTGTAACAGACTGCTGTCACCGTGTAAAAAGGTTTCAATAACCTTATTTTTTTCTGATTCAATCAGTTTTTATTATTTAAAAAATACATTTTGGGCTAAAAGTGAAATAACATTCAACTTTTTTCAAATATAATTTTTCTTTGGGGCTTGTTACCATTCACTTAAAAATGTTTTATACATTCCAAATTCTGTTTTCAGTAATTGATCCACTGAAAAATAATGAATTATTTGTTTCACTTCAATTGAAAGACGTTCCTGAGGTCTTACTCTGATGCCGTAGCGGTGTCTCATGGAGACCCTCATGGACATGCTGATGGCCGGTATGAAGCCACTGAAGATGTCCAGCAGGGGCAGGCAGAGGGGCTCGTCATATTTTCTGGAGGTAATGCAGGCAAAGCAGGGGCAGCACCAGAAGGCAAAACAACCTGTAGCCAGAACAAATGAAGAACACACACACATAAACAGAGAGAAGGCCTGCTGTCACCTCCCATAGCCCATGTAGTTTTAAGATGCAAACAGAAAAGGAGGCCGGGCCTGTCTGTGAATACATACCAGAGTTATCTAACCTTTAGGTTTCAGGAGAAACTATCTCATTGTAATCATCCGCGTTCTCTAACCTGTAGCATTACTGATTTAAATCAAAGCCAAACTACATTAATAATGATTTACTGTACTGAATTTTTGACTGGTTCCTATAAATTTACTCTTTGAAAGAACTACATAAATACGTTTTGACAAAAACTTGGTACATTACCCAACAGTTGCACTTGATGAGAATATCTATATCATAATAGAGGCTCAGAAAGACTCACACTGGGGGATATCGTCACAGCAGTCACAGATCCCCGATCCCCACTCATCCGAGTCCTGGGCCTCCATCATAGGCTGGGGCTGCCTCACCACCATTTTACTCGTCATGACGGACTCTAAAGGAACACACACCGTGTCCTCAATCAAACCTTAAAGTCTTTCATAAAAACTACACATGACAATGTCACATGTAAAAAAAAAAGCAGTTATTCATTCATAATAAACTATGAATGTTGCTTTAAAACTAATAGAGCATCATTTATAATTTAAGAAACAACTATACAAAACCACAAACTGCATTGGAGTGAAAATCAAAGAGATTATCTGTTTATAACTGATTAAATTAGCTTAAAGCTTTGGTGTTGTAGCATATTTAAATAGTTTCATTCCCATTTGAATGCTTATTCTTCATTCCTCAGTTATTCACAGACTTACAGTGTGCTCTTTGCTCACTGTTTTGCAAGTTTACTGAAACAAGATTCTTTCATCTTAACTGTGACATCTTATCCTGAGTCATCTCATCCTGAAGGTGACAAATAACAAGAAGACCCAGATCTGCTGATCACAGTCTGAGGTCATAGGAGGCCTAGCACCTGAACTAATGTGACATTAACTCCCCCTAGCAGGTCTGCACCTGGAGAGAGAAAGCTGCCTCGACATCCAGGGACTAACGGTGTGACGTCTCTCAAGTCGGAGTAACCAGATACGTTGCACTGTGATATTCTAAATTTGGAAAGATCTATTTGCCCCAATTTTACCACAACATGTAAGCAACTTAAAATAATTACAAGACATTATCTGATGCTTCAACTTACACTTTTTAAGTCATCTTAATCAAAAATGTTATTATGCCTTTGTAAAGTTATGCAATTGTATTCATATATACTGTAGAAATATTGACTAATTATTGTTAATCAACAGAATACTCAACCTAATGTCTTGTTTTTTTCAATGAAAATTGAACTTCTAGCATAAGTTTGTATTTGACACAGTCATTTAAGTGTTCATGTCCTCAATACGTTCATCTTTTCCAGTTAAAAAAAAACTAAAAATACAGAAAACAGAAAACCAAAAAGAGGTCTTACCTTAGTGTTTACGGGTAAGAGGTGTCCCTGTTGACCTTCTCTTAGCACTGGAAGTCCATTTGATTACTCATCTCATAAATAGCAGCCGGCGACTCAGGAGGAGTGTGAACTAGATATACTGGTCCAACCTGCAGAGTTTTCCATCGAAAACCGGTTTTGTTTTTTTACTGGAAGTAAAAAAAATGTCACACCCAAGAAAGACATCTGAAACATGACAGAAAGTAACTCTATCTACTTTCATAAAACATAAAATCTCACTTCCGAAGTGCTGTTTGGAAATAATCATTATGCAGGTGGAAACTGCCCCTCGGAGAGAATGTGAGTGTGTGGTTGTTTGTCTCTGTGTGACCCATCAGAATTGAACAGTGTCAAAGATAATGCCATCAGCAGTTATCAAGCCTGCAAAAATCTGACCGTTCAATCTGACCGCTCATCTGAATAACTGAACAGGGGGAATCCATGCAAATGGTTAGACCGAATTCAAAACGTTATCCCTCTGGGCTCCAATAGAAAATGTGAATTTTGAATAAAGGGACTTCTCCCGTTGTGTAATTTTGAAGGGACCTCTTATCAACGCACAACCTCAGACCTCAGGCCACAACAAAGGTACATCAGGTTAACATTTTAGGAAATATATGGGAAAATATGGGATCAATAGCTTTGACATTTTCTGAACAGTCCCGATTTAGAGCCAGGACTAAAATAGAAAACCACTCTCTGAGTAGAAGGAATCCAAAAGCTTGATGACGTGTGAAAGATTAGTTTATTCAACAGAAACTGCCCATCCTGTTTTGCGTTGATGCAACAGCGACTGCCTTATTTCTGACGCTTGAAACAATTCTGAGCATTGCCACCAGCCAGTCACCTAAAAGTAGATTATCTTCACTGATTATTGTAAGGGAAAAGTGCTTTAAAGAGACTGGTTCCAGATGAATGTGCTTGATGAGGGGCATTTCTCAGTCTCGATGTGTTAGCAGGAAAGTCAGTGCTGTTTAACACAGGCTTTTGGGTCTGATTACGGACGGTAATAAACTATTTAGGTTGAGTATTTTGTGTATTTGTGGTGTGAAATGGGAGATCCAATTAACCCTTTAAAGCCTGATTCAAGAATAAAATAAAACAGAAACTTCCTTTTTTTTTGTTTTAAGTCTATATTTGGCCTTTTAACAAAATATGTAAAAAGAAAAAACAGAAATACATTTTTATTATTAATAATTTATTACTATGCGATAAGTCAAGATTATTTTTTGTGTAGTCTTCTGCCCCCTGTTATCAGGTGTATCTGATTGTGTACAATAGGATTTTCAGCAAAGTTTTTACCATTAAATTATGCAAAAGGAGTCAGACGCAAAACGTAAAGAAAGAAAAAAAAACGTTCAGAAACTGTATGTATCAAATATGATACGTTTGGCATTACAGGGTTAAATAGTTAATTAAAAATACGTTCTTATCAGGGATCTGGGGTGTATGGTTAGTGTGATTGTCCGGGTTTCTACCTGAGGGCGTGGTGGGACCAGTACCTGGAGGGTGGGCCCACGCGCCTGGAGGCCACCAGGGATTACCAGAACATTCCTCCAGCTGAACTGGTCTCCAGACTGCAGCCGTGTCCTCCTGGCTCTCCCATGCAGAGCACTCACCCTGGATCCTCCTCCCACCTGTGGACTTCACCACTCACCTGAGAGGAACTATTTTCCCCTTTCCGAGTTCCTCCATTAAAGCCCTCGTTCACATCCCTCTCTCTGCGGTGAGGCCACAGTTCCGATTCCCTGGATTCCCTCAGTTGATCAACAGCCATTATCCATCGTTGTTTCCATAAAGCTTTGTATTTTCCTTCCTTCTTTCCACAGTGCTAGTTCAGGCTGCTGAGGTTAAGTGGTATCGAATAATAAGGAGGGTTTATTGTACATTTTTCTTTGTAAAACTAGTCAATCCAGAGTTACCTTCGGTGGTAAGTGTTTACTATTGTGTATCCATATATTCCCAGTCTGTTTTGCATTATTTTAAAGCTGGAAAATTCCCTGAAATTTTATAGCAACATATGCTGCGTTCGGGATCACAGGTTTTCCATAGATTTCCATTCTATTCTCAGCAAGAACATTTCAAACTAAATTAAACTAAACACTCAGCACTTTACCTGGAACAGACTGTTGAGCACAGTAATGTCCACATCCTGGACAGCGAAAATGGATTATTTTAGACAGTGGTCAAAGAAGCTATTTATCTCAAACTGGAAAAAAACTATTTTGAACAGGTAACACCTTCCAATTACCTAGAAGTATCAGAATTTAGCAGCTATCCACACCTTGGACCTTCTAACTGAAACCTGACCTTTTTAACAATCTACAGGTGAAAATGAATAGCAACACAAATATTGGCAGAGGGGGGTTCAGTGAAACATGTACCTCCAACAACCCTCTCTGCTCATAATCTGATATTCCCCAACAGCAGGTTTTAACGGAAGCCTAAACCGTTAAAGCTAAAATGTGTTCCGAGTCCAATAAAAGGTCCGTTTGGCTTTACTCAAGCTCTCAGGATCACCACAACCTGTACGGCGGTGGACGAAGTACCAAGTTTCATTACTTGAGTAAAAGTAGAGATCCTACAGGTCAAACATTAGCCCAGTAAAAGTAAAAAGGAACTTTGTCAAAGGATTACTTGAATTAAAGCCCTGGAGTATTTGCTTTAAAAAAATACTCAATGCTCTATTCTAAGCACTTAAATATTTTCATTTTGTTTTAGTTGAAAGCAGTCCAGATCAATTGGGGAAGATTTCCTGATACATTGGACAGGAAAATAACTCCACATGTATGATAATAATGCCTGTAATAATAAAGCATTAGCTTTGTAAAGGACTTTTCCAGACACTCATAGATGGTTTACGGTTTAATGCTTTTTTTAAAAACTCCTTAGTCACATTTGGTGTAGAAGCATCATTCTGAACCTACAAAGCCCCCCCCCAGACCACCACAGTCTCATTATCCCAGTCATACACGGGCAGGTTGGATTACATTATATATTAAATACGTCTTGCCCAGGAGCACAGTGACAGCATGCAGTGGGACTGAGAGTCGAACCGGCAACCCCCTGGACACAGGGCTAAAGGCTACGCATGAGCGGTGGCTCAGTCTTAATAAATAAA
Source organism: Menidia beryllina (assembly GCA_013363375.1). NCBI lineage: Eukaryota > Metazoa > Chordata > Actinopteri > Atheriniformes > Atherinopsidae > Menidia > Menidia beryllina. Next base: position 475,489 of record JABUIW010000063.1, read on the forward strand.
ATACAATAAGACACATGGATTTTCTCTAGAAGCCAAAGGAAAGCTGGGAGTGGAAATACTGATGGCAGTTTAGCCCAGACCTTGAGACCAAACTAAGACGATAGCAGGAGTCTAACCCGGGCCCATGTCGCCATCTTTGACCTTCTGAGTGAGCCCGAGACCTGTCCGGCCACATTCAGAGGGCAACAATAGCTCGACTTCTTTTTGTCCGAGCAACTCGTTTAACGCCGCATGTCGCAACCCTGCTCTAAAGGGGATTAGTCCGTTTTTTTTATATACTGTTAGTGGGACAAAATAGACGCAAACTACTTTAACATGAGCAACAGAAGGAACAAGAAGCGGAAATCTTCAAAGGTATTTAGTGGAGTAAAAAGTATATCAGTACAATTACTACATTACTAATACAGAGAAAGTGATGTTTTCCAGAAAAAAACAATTATTCAAGTAAGGTATATATTCTTAAAAACTGTAGTTAAAGTACAGTACTCAAGTAAATTTACTTGTTTACTGTTACTGTCCACCTTCAACCCCCCCCCACAACCCTTTGGGGAATAAGCGGTATTGAAAATGGATGGATGGAGGACATACCGGGAAATCTTTGATAGTGAAATATTTAAGCTATTTCCGCCCACTTTTTGCTCTTGGTATATGAGTGGATGTGATGTTTTCAGGTTTGGGGTTACAAAATGAACGCAAATAAAAAGAAATAAACTCTTAGGTAGCTGAGCTTTAAAGCTATTAATGCAGACTTATAAAAATAGTAAACAATTAATGTGATTGATCATTTACTGAAGTAGTTTATTGGCAACCCAGGTTATAAAAATGGTAGTTTTTCTTCTAAATATCAGCAGAGATTTCTGTTACATATTTGAAATAAATATGGTTGATGTGCTCTATCTTTTATCTTCAGCCTCTTATTCCTGCACAGTGTGTGCTGAATGACCACCTGACCACTGGACAGTGATTTCTGATTTGAAAATGAATTGCAGCTGATTCAAAAACTTGGTCAACTTCTCAAAATCTAGTTGTCAAAAAGGTTTGAAAAATCAGACAAAGGGAAAGTAGCATTTTTGATGACCCCATGCAGCACCTGGGTATGCTTAAAGGATGCATTTTCATAATATGTTTGTGCTATTACCATCAGGATGTGTTTCCCAGCCAACATTGCAATCAGTTGAGTCAGATTGGTAATGTTTCTCTTTTGGCTTACAAGTGTACAGTGAATCAAATGTGTCCGTGCTGTGACAAAGGCGCAATGCCTCCCCCTGCTGCATGGTTAAAGAGCACAGGCTGTTTCAGCAGCAGCCATTTTAAAACCGACGGTGACCTCACACATCTGCAGCGTCCTCATCAGGATCAGTGTTGTGATGCCACCGGGTAAAACAGCTTCTGTCCAAAAGTCTTTTTAAACACTACTCTATCTAAATAACATTATACACAAAGGATTCTAAATAACCTGGTTTACATAAACAAGCCCCGCGACCCCATAAGGGAATAAGCGGTATTGATAATGGATGGATGGATAGATAAACAAGTCAGGAAATCATCAAAAATCTATATATTTGATCTAAACTCTTATATAATTACTTATTGCTAAATTCTAAAAACATGTTCTTTGTGCTGTACAGTTCTGATAGGTCAGCAGAATTGGTGAATATGTACAGCAGGGAAGTAGGAAAAGTGTTTTTAAGGGTAGATATGACCTGTCCAAATGGAGAAGCAGAACAGCAAGGGTCCACAGCAAGACACACCTCACTTTAGAGACCGGTCAGCATCACTCCCGTTCAGGTGGAAAACTAAACAGAAATTATGCCAAAATTTGGTTGAAGGAGCCCAGAAGCAGAATCTCCTCGTTCTGAACAGCAGAAATGCAACAAGACATGAGGAAAGGCCTGAGATGAGACTAATACTAATATTCTGATCCACCCCCCCCTCATCCCCATGTACATGTAGAATAAGCGCATATAGTTATTGTACACATGACTTTGAAAGGTTTTTATGTTGAATAAAAACTTCTAAACACTTTCAGGAGGAAAGGGAAATCAAAATCCCTAAACACTTTAAAGTAAAGATGGACACCGATAAAGCAGCTCAACACCATTTGCTCTCCCACTCGTCCACGCATCTCCCTCAGATCCTTTCTGACTGTCATAAAAATAAAGAAAACTCACTGCTGTCGCTACGGGACGCGAGAAGCCGCGACTCAGCTTTCAAAACCCGTTAGAATCACATCTATACACAAAATGGCCAAAAAAACTACACTAATTCAAACACAGCATGTCCTGTCGCCTGAAAACACGCTGTCAAATATGTACATAAACGGAACATGAAAACAGACGAGAGCAAATGAATATTTTTAAACCCAATAAACCCCCTCGCAACAAACAATGCCGAGCACTCAGATGCTTTGTAGAATTTTGTACCTTACACCATTAGACCATTATTTTAGGCGTTTAATTTACTTTTACATTCAGACAAAAAGGGAAAAAAAGCAAACATTTAAGAAATTTACTACCCCAATTTAACCCCAAAACATAAGCGAAGTTACTGAAAACCTTTTTATTTGTCAAAAAAAAGCTCCTTTACAGTGCCACAGTTTTCAACCTGTAAAGCCAGCACACATGTAAAATACAACCCTTACAATACATTAGAATCAAAACAGGTACCAAAAAGTACAGTAAAAATTACACTTCCGGTGGAAATGAGGGGAAACAAAAAGGAAAGGGAAAATAAAACCTAAAAACCATAGGATTTTATAAAAGAAAAAGAAAATTGGGGGAAAAAAAAAAAAAAAAAAAAACATGGGAAAAAAAAGAAGTTATATTTCAGATGTTTTCTGTACAAATGGTTGTCTGTCATAAAAGAGGTCGAAGTGAGGCCCAGTTTGTCCGGCCAGCCATCGGTCTCACTCCATCACAAAGTCCTGCAAAGCAACAACACACCTGTCAGAACGCCACCACGCGGTGACGGACATTCTCATGTGGAAAATCATTTCTGACGTGCTCTCGAGATGAGGACGCCTCACAGCTACTGCGTTTCACACCAGGACCCTTTCTCCCTGGTGCGGCTGCTCCTGACACTTAGTCAGGTGTCACGTTTCTAAATGTCAGTTCATGCTGCCTGACCCCAACCCAGCAGCACACACGGCCGTCTACAGTCTGTAGCTTGTGACCATTTACTGATCTGTACCCCTGAAAAAATTTACTGAAACCGTCATCAAAAGATAACCGAGTTGTGTGGAACGAGATCGGACTGTGCGATGAATCAACACTGCGTGAAAACTAAACGGATCCCTGATGGCGTGCCCCGTGAGGCCTCCATCTCTAGTGCTGCATTACCTCATACTGCTCGGTGGTGGTCAGTATGGCTTGTAGCTGGTCTGGTGTGCCCCCCGCCTCGGGGTTTTCCCATAGCTGGCACTGCCCTGGTCTGTGGTGAAGGCAGACAGAAGCGTACTTTACTTTCAGATGCTTTGGTATTCAATGTACCCAGTTTCAAAACTTTTGAGGAAAAACAGGCAAGAGACATTTCACAAACACCAAACAGAGCTTGAAGCCCGATCCTCTACAAGTGTTTAAAATTAATGCCTCTGAAATCAATGCCACATTCAAGTGGACAAAAAAATAAAAAAATGTCATTCAATTAATCAAATATACTGAGGCATTTTGGGTTTTAGAATTTTTTTATTTTATCTTTAATCTTGGGCTTGGCATGTGCTTTGGGGTAAAAGGCACTTTGATTTGTATCTATAGTCATACATATCTATACATCCATTTATCTCTTATCCAACACACGGTCCAGGTCTTCACTTACTGTAATCATATCCAGGGCCATATCCATAGTAACCAGAAGAGTAGTCGTAGTTGCCATAGCCACTGTAGCCGCCATAGCCATAACCCTGGTTACCATAACCCTGGTTCCAGTAGTTTCCATAGCCCTGGTTCCAGCCTTGGTTCTGACCTGAAACAAAGCGCAGTTGGAATTGGATGGCCATCATTTCAGTATGTATAACCACCTGAGTTAAACACGATTTATGCAAATAAGTTCCTAATCAAAATTCATTTCCTCCCCTTTTATGGATGCAGAATGGATTCATTCTGAGGCATCTCTTAAAACAACTATTGTCGTGACTGTTCTCATTAAGATAGTGGACTTTCGTTTCTGGAATGTTAACGTGGCACGTTTGAAAAAACGAACGATTCTCAGAAATCTTAAGATTTCTTTAACCTCCACGACCTCTTCCACCCCTGCCTCCATAGCCACCTCCACGTCCTGCTCCATACTGCTGCTGCTGGTACACCTCTTTGGGCTGTGCGATCTTCAGCTCACACTGAGGAGGACAAAACAATGGAAATCAAAACGGAGCCCGGTGGGTTTCTACATGTGTGGGCTAAGAGGAGACAGGATGAATCAACATGAGCGTATCTACACACCCTGCCTCCCTGGATAGTGTGGTACTTCTTCTCCAGACACTTTTTGACACTGGCTTCATCTTTATACGTGATGAAAATGAAACCTCTCCTTTTCTTTGATTTGGGGTCGATGGGAAGCTCAATTGTTTCAATCTGGTAGAGAGGAGAAAAAAAAGCTTTATCAGATCTTACAGGGGGCCCAAAGACTGCCACATAATGACATATTAGGTGATTACAGCTGTATTCTAACAGCTTTTTATGACCTCAATGCTTGTTTTGTTTTTTTAAAAACAATTTTGGCTGGAACTTACCTCTCCAAAGGCTCCGAAATATTCCCTGATTGCTTCCTCGGTTGCCTCAGGATTCAAACCCCCAACAAAGATCTTCTTGACGGGCTCCTTTTTCATGGCCATCGCTCTCTTGGGGTCGATCTGACGCCCATCGAGCCTGTGCTCCTTCTGCTCCAGGACCTGGGGTGGAAAACACGTTTTAGCAACACGATGCACTCCTTTAACCACCCGGCTAGCTAGCTAGCTTGCTGCTGTTTCTTATGTGTGCCTAACACATGGATGTGTGACTCTGGTGTAGAGGGGGCTCACTTTGTCCACGCTGGAGGCGTCTTTGAAGAGGACGAAGCCGAAGCCGCGGGACCGGCCGGTGTTGGAGTCCATCTTGATGGTGCAGTCGGACACCTCGCCAAACTTGCTGAAGTAATCTTTCAGGTCCTTTTTACTTGTGTCCCAACTGAGACCACCAACAAACATTTTCCTACCAACAGAGGAGAAGCTTATTTGAAAATCAAAGCCAAATGGATAAGAGACTATGTTCTCTGTAAATAAAAAAGTACCAAATAAATCAATTAAATTTAACACACACAAACAAACAGGTGGTATCCCCCCTAAACAAAAACAACTAGGATTGGAAATTTACACGATACAAAGAGAAAAAATAAAGGACTTTCACATTATGCATTTCAACTAACCCAGCATCTTCCTCTCCTTTGCTGGCATCAATCTTCCCTCCATCAGTGTCATTGTCGTTGTCCTCGTTGTCTTGGCTTTCATCTCCACCCATTAGCTCCTGTTCACTGCCATTCTGGTCCTCCTCTCCCTCGTTGCCGTTCTGTTCTGAGGTCTCCATGAGTTGATTCTCGGTGTCTGCCATTCTGACGGCGTCTCTTTAAGAGACTGAGATGATAGAGATAAACGTTGAAAAATCCTGGGGAAAGCAGAAAAGATAGTAGCATTAAGGATGATGTTTTTTTTTTTTAACTGGCATGAATCATTCAATTTAGTCACCCAATAACAAAATATAACTCATAAAGGAGTCAAATATCTGATTGAATCCTGGTGCAACAGTTTAATGGGGATATGGTTGGAATAAATATTTGCTTTTGTTTACGCTTTAAAAATGTTAAGTTTAATTTACCAATAAAAAATTGCATTAGAATCCAAATCCACTACACTCTTATTTGATTAGGAAACAGTATACAGCTAAATAATGGTTTGACTCACTTAAATTCACCAAATTAACTAAAAAGCAAGCCATTACCGCCTTTCAATGCAAGCTTGATGAGGGGTAGATAAAAACTTAATTAAAAAAGATTTTTAAAAAGCATGCGTGAATATTTAAATCACAATCCACACGTGAAATACGACGACTTTGCATCCCTTTAGGAGCGTTCATGATTAGTTTATAAGGCCACCGAGGGCTTCTCGATAATCGGAGGCCTTCAGCAGATTAGAGCAGCTAATATATTCACACCACCGCTCAAATATTCGCTCACATCAATTACGGAATAAAAAAACACAAAAACACCTCAATATTCACATAACTGAACGTTATCAAGATCCAATAATACCATTTGCCATGTAAAAAAACCGTCAATGCAAAGTTCAGATCAAAGACCTATTCTTCGGTAAACCACTTTGTTTCCATACTATTGTTAAAGAACAAAATGTACCGTTTGCTTTCACAAAATATCCTACGAACATAAATACGCAGCTAGCTTTACCACGAATTATGTAACTTATGCAGATGCTGGTTTGGAATACCGTTTTATGCTAGGGAGTTCATTATTCTAGAGAAGCTAGGAGCTAACAAAGATAAACCGGCGTGCAGCTCCATGTTAAGTGTTCAAGCAAACCGCGCTTTACTCCGACGGGGCTCCGCCAGAGAGCAGGCCACACCAGCAGCCAGACACAATAAAACAAACCTAGCAAACCGAAAAGGAGAAGAATTACACCGTCAACAACCATTGTAGTTATTACAGCGACTCCACGATTAGTAATTAGTTAATATGGGAAGGAGAATATCAACCAGCGTAACAACCTCGTTGACGTACGTTAGCTCCTTTCGAAGCTAACGGGCTACGTTGGCTGCACGTACGAACACACCACACGCATAAAAGCAAACGAGCGAGCAAAAAGCAAAGAGAAAATAGTATCTACGAAAAATTAGGGATCCTCGTATGTTTACGTCGACGCACCAGTTACAATAATACAATGTGCTTACTTAAACTGAATACACCGGGGCGCCGAATCGCTGCTCAAAATGGACACTCCAAATTCGCCGCTTACTCGTGGCATAATATATACGACCGGATGTGCCCATGCGCTGAAAGACATACTAAAGAAAACGTCTCTGATTGGAGGAGGGGTGTGCTTTAAAAATGTAATCTATCCCTTATTGGCTGATTGCGCATAAACTGTGACAAAGGACTTATTCAATAGCCATATGTTGTTCCCTCTTGACTGCTCAGTACAAACAACAATAATATGGAGTTATTTTAAAAGACGGGCAACTGTTGATGTTCTCTGAAAAGGACTTATCTGTTTAATGAATCTATTTTGCTAGGAATACGAAAACATTTCCGGAGTGCTTTTGTAAGTAGACATTAAGTAGAAAAGGCTGCTACTCGCATATTCAATTTTTTAACAGTTTCTTAGAATTTGACTTCATGATGTTTCTATTAGCCCTATTGGGACTTAGCGGTATAGACAATTTATATTTGCAACTGTAAAAAAAAAGAATATGAATACTCATTTTTCAGGTAAGAAATCACAGGGGCTGACGTGAATTGAGCTACATGCGCTGTTTAATGTAGAATTTTATCTTTTTAAGGCATATTTCAGATATTTAATACCAACGTTATGTTATAAAAGCAGAATTTCTATTGAATTAAACATTTTTATCTCTTTATGACTATTCTCAAAAGTTTGACATTTTTTCTAATAAATATTTTTAATCCCAGCCTTTTGACGTTTCATCTCATTATTATGATTTGTATCTTATAATCGTAACAGTGTTTCACAATTATGACATTGAATTTTTTCAATATGAGTGACTTCATGAAAACCCTAATTTATAAGTGTTGGAAGTGTTTTCATAAAACAAACAAACTAAAAATACTGTATAATCTGTTAAATCAAGATACCTTGCCAATCGTTTTATCGTTAAATTGCTTGATAACTGACATTTTGGTAGCTATCAACATTTTTTCATACGTTTCATAGGAGCTTTGCCCTTTCACTTGCACCTTTAATTGTGGGTCTTCCCGCTCATACTCTGTTCAAATACAGAACTCCAGACATTTATCTACCTGCATTTTCACACCATTAGGTGCTGGACTATTTTTGAGTCATCCTTTTCTCACCATGTATACAGTACAGGCTTCTCTAATGCTCTCAGTGCATTGATTTGTGATGTAATGCTGTCTTCAATACCTACGACATTCAACCATTAATACGACCCAACAAGCCACTTGGTGTGTCATCTAGCAACTCTTTTCCATCACATTTTGAGGTACACATTTAGAAACTGAAAACTGGTGATCATCTCTCATAGTAGTTCTGATACTCATTAGCTCTCAGCTTCCCTCCTTCTGCTTTATGTAGAATTTACAGCTAAGAAATTGTTTAAACAAAACCTTTGCTTTTATATGTGGTTTAAAAAAAAAAAAAGGAAAAAAACTACCAATACTAACACTATCTATAACTACTTTTTACTCTACTATCAAGATGCACCATGATTTGCAATGAACTGCATGGATATCAAAATAAATATACCCAAAATGTTTTACACCATGTTAAAAAGAACACTTAATGACTGAACCAGTGGCACCAATATGGACATGTTTATTTCTTCTCAATGACAATTCATCTTTACTTTATTCACACTTGGTTTTATTTTAGTTAGTTAAAAAACAATTAGAAAAAAAAAAAAGATAAAACATACGTGTACATTTAAAACATGCTTAAACAGCATAGCTTCAAACCATTGTCACCGAGCATAGAAACGTATCGTTTAGATATGCACTCTTTCCTCAAACTGCAGTCTATTTTTGCCTCACGTCTCCATTCGTAGCAGCTAACATTCTGATTCAAGACGTCCTATTTTAAGATCGGGATTTGCTGACCCAGTGGTACTTGTCGACACGGGGCCCAGTGAAGGTGAATGTGGCTCGGTAGGATTTGAACCCATTTTGGTTGGAGAAGTGGGAAGGGGGACCTCCATTAGAAGCATGGAGCTGGAAAGTATCCCCAGCGTAGCCCTTCCTCTTCTCCCTCAGCCAGGTCTGAGGGGCTCCTGGAGAAAACTCGCTGAACTATTGACAGAAACAATGTTATTTTATCATTTAATTTCACCGAGTTTAAATATATTATGGGGTTGACTGGGTAAATTAGGTCAACCATGTCATTAAGAAAACACAGCAGAAATAGTTAATGAAAACTATAATTTTACATCACTGGAAAAAAAAAATGATTGGGTTTAATTTGCTTGAGAAAAAAAAAAAAGCTTTGCTTAAAAATAGCAAAAGAAAAAAAAATAGAACCATATCCTGTGCGCCAAATAGTTTCAGAAGTTGTTCTGAGTAGTAGCATTAGGCCAAAATACTGATGAGGAATATAACAAATCTTATGAATGAACTAAACTTGCCTTCCATACAATTTTTGGCAACATTAGGTGTACAGTATTTTGCATTTTAAAGACATTTGAGATATCTTCTTATAACTTGGGCACAAGTTTTAGTTTAATCTAGTTTTATGTCCCTTCAAGTGCTCCATAAAACCCATATGAACCTCTACCCTTATAGAAATGTGATTTTACACAGCAGGCCATTTATATTTTTCCTTTTAATGTGCTCTACCTACCCGGTAAACGCTGTTGGGGTTGCTGACGGTCGGGATGGTTTTAGGCTCCACGCTGGAGGGAGGGAGTGAGGCTGAGCACTGAACGGACAGGCTGCTGCTGCTGGAGCTGCTCACACTCCTGTCTCCGTCCTCCTCATCAGAGGAGCTCCCCGGCTGGACGTCCAGCGTGGCCCGCTCCACAGCGTCGTGGATGCGGCGGGAAAACTCCCGGTCTCCCCGCTGGTAGCTGTCCACCGCAGAGACGCAGATTGGAGCACTTTGCTCACCATACCTTCTGGGCCAGAAACCGAGCAAACACAAAAACAGGAAAGGAGTCAGGAAGAGTAGGTTTAACGGCTTTATGAGGATAGATCATCATTATTTAGGAGGTTGACACTGAAGACTGACCCACAGGTAATGTCAGTCTTAAATGGATCCATTCTGTAATACGTCTAATACTATCAATAATACTTCATCCCAAAGGTTTAAATATCTAATACTTTTGGAAAAAATATATACTCTTCAGTTTATGTTGTAGCCAACTGATTTGAAAGTTAAAAATTGTTCTTACAAATGACTAATTTTGACTTAAAGTTCACTTTAAGTCAAATTTGTGACTATTTAGAGTCCATCTATGTTTAATACTTTAAAATATTCCTTCATACATCTGTCGAAATCTGTGTACAATTCCCCTATTGGGACCATGAAGTGTCTTCTTACCAAAAAGTTTGTCCGAATATATCCATAATACAACTTTTGGACAGATACTGTTCAATTCAAGCCCGTTCATTCCCAATTGATTGCAATACTAGCATAATATCCAATTAAATTCCAAATAGGTCTCAGTCAGGAACCATGTCAAAAGAAAGGGATTAAGATGCCTAGCTGTGGAATCCATCACATTGCATCATGTCAGTCCAGTACCCCATCCTGAATTTGCATGATCTGACTGGAAAAAAGGGAAAAATAGAACAAAAAAAGAAGAAAAGACTAATGGAGAGTAGCCTTCTTCCCTGAGCCGATGAACTTTTAGGGGACAAAAATAAGGCTATACATATAAAGAAACAGCATACAGACTAGCAGCCCAGGGGTATCTGCTGAGAAAAAAAAACTAAACAAAAAAAATTCAAACACAGGTAGAAAAATAAAAGGTTTTTTGAGAGTTCCTTCAGAAATCCCTCCATCAAACAAACCTGCAGGATACTTCTCCAGGGTCCACCCACACCGTCAGCTCCTGTGGAAAGCCCAGGTCCCCGTAGCGCACGGCGCTCCGCTCACAGGCGTGCTGCAGCACCGGGTCCTGGAGCTGAACGCCGTTCATCCGCAGACATCTGAATTATCAGCACAACAAAGCCATTAGTCCACGAGACAGCATCAAAGGCTCATGTTGCATCACAGGAGACAAACTTATATCACTAGAAACTCTTAAATGAAGACATTTAAGAGTACAGGACATTACTCGGTGGTCATTTTGTCAGTTGACTCATTGTCAAAAGTATGATAATCTGACTTAGTTAAAAGCTTAATGATGTTTCAAATGGTTATCTATGGACTGTTCCCTCTTTGCATCAAACTTGCTGCCCATCTTTATGTTTTAAGTTCAGTCAATTATCATACATCTGTTGTAAAACACACCTTGATAATCTGTTTCTTTTGAAAACTAACCCCAAGACGTAGAAAACCTATATGGATAGGAACATTTAACCATTTCTCTTGACAGGATTCTGTTCTCTAAAATGGATTACTGACCTGTAGGCCTGTCCTTTAGTGGGTGCACTTGGATGCCAGTGGTTCTTATACTTCTCAAACAGAACAGAGGTCAGGGCAGCAGCAAAGCGCTCCCTGCTGTCATTATCTAGGCAGCCGTATCTCTTCACCAGCCGAGCCATAAAGAACACCGCGGCAGCAATTTCCTCTTTCATAGCTACACAGTTTAACAGACAACTTCAATCCTAGATCCCGCACTGCTAAAAAAAAACTATTCAGAGAATAAAACACATGTAGGCAGATCCTACTCTCAAGAGGAACACATAGAAACACACTCAACCAGACACACTGGACCTCCACTCCGAGCCCTTCACATAATAAGCATCTGCGGGTGTTTAAACTTGAACATGAAGCTGCAGCTCAACGTTCACTTCAAGCACCTCACTCACGCCAAACACTGGAACTGATCCCTGCACCCGCCCGTGAGCTGATAAGTTCCCAGCCCAGCTGGGGGAGAAGATGGCACACCTGAAGGTGATGGGCTTAATGACCCTCACAACCAGCACAGCCAGGCTTCCTCTGCATCTTCCAGGCTCTAAAATGTCACCGATGTGGAAACGATAGTTACTCACCCTCTCACACAGTGCCACAAAAGTCAGTATTACAGTTGATATTGATAAGATTGATATGTAATACAAATATTCAGTAGTTGATCTTTGATCTGGATGGACTTTTGCATCTTTTGTCAGTGCAGTTGGTGTTATTTTGGACATGAAAATAGGAATCAAATCGCAAATCGGTGTATTATTATTACTATTAGTGTTCTGATTTCGTCCCAAAGTCCCGGTATGCACGTCATGTAGATTGCTATTTTTTTTTATTTTTTTTTTACACATAATTATCTGTTTCTCTTTGATGGACTTCTAACCCTTAGAGGAGAAAAATATGTTTGGATGGAATTCAGCCAGGGAGTGGTACTCATCTTTTTGAGGATTTGTTCCTACTCTGAGCTTTTATCTAGGCTGCATGTCAAATGTTATGTATATATATATATATATTTCTTTTTGTCTTGTTTGACTCAGATCTGATTTTCCCATGACGTGAACATTACAAGTCATATGGAATTCAGGTTTTTCAGCTCCGATATAAGTTTGCAGAGTCTGCTTGTGTGTCTTTCCCCGTCTCCACCTCCTGCACCCTCTAATCCTTCTTACCCGCCACACGAACCAGAGTTTGATTCCCTTCCTCTTTTTATCTTTATATCTTCTATTTCTCTTGCCTATCCGATCCATAGACATATCATCCCAGTTTGTAAGCTTCCCATCTGTAGAGGCCTTCCCCACCGGGTGGCGTACGTGGATAATGGAGTGTGGAGGAGGCAGAGAAGAGGAAAAGTGGTGGAGGGAGGGAGACAGAGGCTTGATGCTGCTGTAAAGGTTGTGGTGGTGCTGAGCATATTAGAGATTTAAGCTGTTAAAAGTGTTAAAAGTTCTTCCTACATGTTTCTACTTTGTACTGGCTTCTAAACATGACGGGATGGTATCTATATGCTTAGGATTTCTTCTCCAATCAGACTTATTCATATAGAAGCTCCTCTTTAAAACTATTTATATTACATTATAATAATATTTAATATTTTTATATTAATACATTTAAAAGTTGAGGTATAAAAGACAAAAATTACAAGTAAACTGAACATAAAATAATAAAAACATTTCTTTCATAATGGATGAATCATAAGATGTAAAACCAATAAACAAACAAAACAAAAACATCTACCTTTCCATAACTCCATTCTGCTTCTTTTTTCCTTCCAAGTCCTCTAACAGGCTTTCTTTCTCAAGTTTTTCACATTTCAGGAAATGTTAAGACGGCATTGGCCGAGCACCAGAAAGCTCTCCCCTCTTTATCAGGTTTGCCTGTTTGATTCACAGAAGAGGGGCATGACATCACCTGAGTCTCGACGTTCAGCCAATCGTATGCCTCAAATATGCCGGGCTCTGGAAAAGCCAAATTCTCGAATGAGGTGATAAAACAAAGAAACTTCTTCTCCAAGCATTTGTTCAGTGTTCTTTAAACATCACTGTAGGCAGAAATAAAGAAAAGACATATCTGGGACATGAGAGTGTCAGATTAATTTATATGAAACAAAGAAATCAGAACTGATCTTGAGTTGATTCTGATAATATTCTTTACAATTGCCAAGTGTTTCTATAAAGAACGTACATGAACTGAACTTCATTCTTCGTTCTGTGTTGATACACACTGCAAAACAAATAGAGGGAACATTAAAATAACACATCCCAGATCCAATTGAAATAAAATATTCTCATTAAATACTTTAATGAGAATATGGTTGAATGTGCTGATGACAAAACTCACAAAAAAATTATCAATAGAAATCAAATTTAGTAACCCATGGAGGTCTGGATTTGGATTCACACTTAAAATTAAAGGGACAAACACAGCTCCTTATGTTGTATCTACATGCTACTACTGACCTGTAGATGATCCTGTGGCTAAAATATTCAATCAAAATTGCACTGAGAATGTCAAAACGAAGCTTTAGATGTGAATGGAAACCTTAAATGACTTTAAGGGACACATAAAAGACATTTGCTAAAGTTTTGGCCGTGAGGCTGAAAATGTGTCGAAACAGCAGGTCTTTTCTTCGGGGGAGGGGGGGGGGGTCACAAGTGGGATGTGGGAGGTCTGCTCTTCTCAAATTCTATGAGGGAATAAAAGTGTCACTTTAATTTGCAACAATGAGCAAGGAGCCAGCTTTGGGATCCAAGTAAAAGCCTTCTTTTGTCTTATATATGCTGTTTTCTTGGTGTGGGGGGTTCACATCTGTGATATTTGCACAATGTTTAATAAGTTTTGTGTGTGACTTTCTAAATCTGAGCAGTTTTCCCCCTTTCATAAAGTTCTCTGCTCAACAGCGGCTCATATCACAGTAATACTGTGTATCCCCTGCAAATTTTGGTTGACTTCTTTTAAATTCACATATAAAATACTTCAAAACATTAATTAGAGGAGAAAATCACACGAGTACAAAAATGATCAAATAATCGTTAAGAATGACTCTTTGTATCTTTAGTCTTTGTTTGTCTCCAACAAATTTAATTGACGTGTTTTTGTGAAACATTTCATTCACATTTTACGATAAAGTAAATGCTAAAAAAAAAGTAGTTTTAACAAAATGATGCGTGACTTTCAGAAATGTATCACATTGCATTAAAAGCTTAACATTAATCCGTCTTGATGGCTGGACTGTAACATTGGTAGAGAATCTTAAGAATTTGAAAGGGAACTTGAGTGGGAGAGAAAAAAAATTGAATTTGATAGTTGTAATTTCATTTATTAAACCTCTCTGAGAATCAAACAAATTGGTTTTAGCAAGTTTTTGAAGTGATAGAAGTTAACAGATGCTCATCTACTTCTAAATACTAAACAAATCCAGCAGTGAATAACCAGCAAATATGAGACAACCATCATTTAATTTGAGTCAGTATGAGACAAAAAATATGCTATACAATTGATCACATCCTAGCTGGGAAAGAGGAAAATTACAGCATACGGGATAGAATAACTGCAAGAAAATTCATAGAACTGTTTGTGAGTCCTATTACTTCCTCATGTTACATGAAAAAAACATTCTTGTTCCAACCTATAAATGGTAACAGACAGAACCAGGAAGTAAGTTTGACCACCGAGGGATGGAAAAACCTTGTGTTCAATAAGTCCCAAAGAGGGATCAATAGGTACAAATAACTAAACAATCCATGGACACAAAGAGTTATCAATGAAGTATCGCTTTTTTGTGGTTGAGCGTGCACTGTTTAGCGCTCCACACGCTAAAAACATCCACAAAAACACTCTATGTCTGCATGAATGCACCTAAATGCATCCAGTTACTTGAATTTCTCTTAAAAATTGCAAGTTTTTCACCCCCCTTTGCCAATATCGCATCGTTCCAGTTCCTGTCATTAAGCTAGTTTTTGGGATGGTACTTCGGGGGTTAGCACTTTTGGATCATAGCGGGGTTCTTGTGCTGAGGACCCCCGTGTCTGCGTGGCCTCCCACCACAGTCCAGGCCAAGTGTTAACTCTGAATTGCCTGTGGGAGTGTGTGTGATTGCCTGTCCTGGCAGTATGTGTGGGACCTGTGTTCGACCGGGACGCTGTCCAGGGTGTGTCCTTCCTCTCCTGCTACGACAGCTGGGATAGACTCCCCACCCCCGACCCTGTCAGGAATGAGTAGCACAGCAAATGGATGGATGGGTCATTTTTGCATCTAAACTAACAACACTAAAGACACAGAACAGGATTTTCTCAGCTGGTAAAACAACAAAAAAAGTAACCAAAATGCATCTCAGCAACCTTTGGAAGAGAAAGTAGATGACTGATCTCTTCAGTAATGGACTTTAATGCATTGATGCAAATAAATAAATCCAGAACTCAGAAAGCAAATATCAAGCATCAATACACTCTTTAAAAATAACTTAAAACGGTCTCCCAACATCATAATCAGTTTTAAGAGTTTACGTATTTGATTGACAAAAACTATGTAGGTGTTTGGTTATATAAAAAGAAGATGGCACGCCCACATGGGTGGATATTGCCACGCATATGTTCACAGGCAGACCTTATTCACCACATCTCAAACCTCATGACCAGGCAACAGGACAGAGCAGAAACAGACAAAGAGAAAGAGCATTGGTACACACAGCAGCATCCATAAAGAACAGCAGGCGTCAATGCTGTTGAAACAGAAACGTAGGCAGATTTCATCCTCAGAACAATAAAGCAAAACAACGACAAAAATACAAGAAAACTAAGACAACGAAAATGAAGTATTTCAAATAAGAAATGTCAAATATCAGTCAAATGAAAATTGTCCACATGTACGTGTAGGGGACAAAAAAAAACATTTTAATCTTTTCTTTCTCGGAAGTTAAATTAAAAAATAAATAAATAAGAGAGAAAAATATTTTTAAAAAATATCACATTCAGTCTGCTTTTTACATGTGGAGTAAAAGAATATCAGTAATGTTGTTTTCAAGTGTCGCGACTTTTGAAACAAATTGTGGTTTGGCACAAAAGAGGAACACGACAAGACCAGTGGCGTTATACCCACACCCAGTTCACATCCTCCTCTGTGTGCAAATGAGCCTGTACAGACATTTACAGAGAGACACAGCGGCAGGTTCTGCTCACAGCCTGCAGCTTCTGATTCACACAGCAGATAGAATAAATAATAGGAGAAACAAATAAATAAATAAAGAATAAAAAATGCAACAACTTCCAATCTTCCAAAAAGAACCAAAAAAAAATAAAAAACATGTGCAGATCTGTATCATTTTTTGACATTAAAGCCTTTGGTTCAGATAGTAGAATGGGGCTTTTAATATGATCAGTATGTATAATTCATAATCAAATATCCACCTAAAAAGCCATTTCCAATAATGGAAAATAATCCATAAAAATATATTTGGATCAGTGGAATGCTCGTCTAACTCCCTTAAATTAAGTGTACCTGTTTTGTGATCTAAAAAATTATTTAGCCCCACTTATGAGGATGAAACTTGTAACTGGTACCTCAGCTGTTATTGAGCTTGGTTTCACTTTTGCTTATTAACATTTAACCTGGCATTTGTTCTACGTTTCAATATTATTCTTAAACAGCAGACATAGTCTATGGTATCAAATGTGTACAATCATAATTGGTATTAAACTTAAATAGTCTTTTTCAAACTTTCACACATTCTGCTGCCTGAAGAGTGTCAACTGTGGTGGGGATTTTAAAATGATAAAGCCTCCACACAGTTTAGAAAAAAAAAAGAAAAACTGGGATTGTAAATGAAAACATGTGATATCATTTGTATAGTTCCTTTTGATTTCAGGGGAGTGCGAGTGTACTGGTGCAAAACTCCAGACTGCTGCCGTGCTCACACGTCTCCGACACAGTCCAACTGACCAATGCAGTCCCGCTTCTGGCCCCGGTTAAAACGGGAGCTTCTTCAGCTGCTCGAAGGTGATGAAGAACTGCACGCTTCATTAAGAAAAACAACGATTTAGGATTTACACCATATCAGAAAACAGACAGGAGCTTTTCCAACCACTACAAACCAACATAGGCGCATATATTCATGTTTCCAGATCAATGTTTCACAGAATGCAAGACTGTGTGTGTGCACTGTAAGACTGAAGCCAACGTTGTCATTGTATTTAAAACACAAAAAATGAGGTGTGCTTTAACATAATAATACTATATACATTACAAACTTAGCTACTCCTGTAAAAGAAATAACTGAAATGTAAATGTAATCTAAAATATACTGGACAGGCCACTTTTTTCTGATTGATCTGTCAGATGTTAAGAAAAATACACAATTCTAATTTCCTTGTTCTTGAAGGATACAATGATGTTCCAAGGTCCAAGTCGCAGCCAGTTCGGCCAAAATCCCTTATATAGAGCAAAGAAGCCTTCATTTTTCCATGTCTTCATCAGTCCATCTAGTGTTCCTTTGTACATGGGGGTTCCAGACAGAACCCGCTGGTTCATCATGCGTGTTCGGACCACGTCCACAGGGTTGGAGGCCAATGCCCCCGCCAGGCCGCATGTAAAACTTGAACTGCACACACAACAAATGTGGTTAATACACAAGAGAAAATGTTAGCCGCTATCTAAAGAGGAGATGACGACACTTACATGAAGTGGGTCAAAATTGTGTCTCCCATAACACCCGAACGAAGGAGGTGCTTTTTTGTGATGTCATAGACGGGGAGCTCCACCCCGACGACGATGGCTGCCCGCTGGGCTGTGGGTATCACACCCTGAGGAGCGGGTAAGAAGAGGACAAACATGTCTGACTGATGTCAAACCCAATGAGACAAGTGGAGTTCACATTAAGCAAACATATATGACCTAACATCAACTTAAAAATAAAAAAGATCCGCTATTTTTAGGTTTTCTTATCTTTCTCCACTCCTTCTGTTGAGCCAAGTTAAGTTATAATGTGCTATAGTTAAAAAGGCTTAAGTTTTCTTTCCAAAGACCAAAAACATGCGCCATGACCACCCATGCATCCTCCTACCTGTTGGGAGGACACACCTCGGACAGGTGCAACGTCAAGAGAAATAGGACAAAAAAAACATGTCTACACACATTCCCTCCAGCAATACATTTAGAATGATCAATTGACACATGTTTTTGGACTGAGGAAGGAAGAAGTAGCATCCAGTGAGAACCCACACATACATGGAGAGAGCATCCGAGCTCCACAGGGATCTGAAGTTAAAACCTTCTATCTTTAGGAGCAACTTACCCCAGTTCAGTGTTGGCATGCTTAGCTTATTGAATGACTGTCTAAAGCTGTATTTTCCCACTGATGTGCTGGTAACGTGGTTAAGACGTACCACTCCTATGGCAGCTATTCTAACCCCCAGTCCCTAGAATTTGAAATTGCATTGTGGACAGCCCTTGTTTCAATTTGGTTTCTGACAAACAACAGTCTAGTTTTTCTCCTCATCATGAGCTAATAATGTTGTGGGGGGGGGGGCTGAAGGTGTTTAAACGGTGCTTGGATGGCTCAGATTGAGATAATTTGACTGAGCAGAGGTGGGAACAGCTAGTCTTGAAATGATTTTACTTTTTTAATTTATCTGTGGACAATGCACTTAGGGAAGTAAAAAAAAGTAATCATAGTTCTATCTCTGGATTTGTTTAGGATTTCTATTCTCATCTTAGAAAAAAAGAAAAGCCACTTGAGGTTTGTTAGAAGAATCCTGTGAATCAGGCAAAGACATTCCTACACAGCGGATCCAGTCCAATCAGGCACTCACTCTCCACAGCCCCTTAGTGCCCTCTGTCTGGTAGATGTTAATGAAGTTGGATATCATGCTGCCCTGGAGCAGGCTGCCTTGAGCCTGCATTCTGATCTGGAAGAACAGAAACACAGACAGAAAAAAAAGGTCCCTTTTAAAATAATCTTATTAAAAAGTCACTCATTGTAAAACCATTTGACTTATAGATTTGTCCTGAGCTGAATTAAGACACTGGCCTATTTCAATACTTGACTTCAACCTACTATGATGGAAAAAGTGTTTGTTTTTTTAATGAAAACACTTGTTATGTTATGTTATAAAGGTAAGGGTCTGTATTGCCCATTTGGGTCAGACACTGCTGCTTCAGCAGCTCTCATGGTCTGTTCTGCTGCTGCTTGTAAATATCGGTTTAGCATCTTCGATTCTGCTTTCACAAAACAAGACCTCTGACAAGGCCTTGACTTAACATAACACTTACCTTGAGAACGTCAGTGGGATTTGCCAGAGAGGAGGAGAGCACTCCCGAGACGACACCGCAGAAGACATTGATAACCATCGTCTCATCTGACAAAAGAGAGGCAACACACATCATAAGCACACAACAACAAACAAAGTCTAAGATAAGCCAATCATTTAATATGCAAAGTTAAAAAAGGAGCCTCTTTATTTTAAAGTTATTTGGTCAATTTTCTTTGTTTGTTATAGTAGATCATTTAGTACTTGAATTATTCATACTGTATTAACTGAAATCAAATATATCTATGTTGATATATATAATATGGAGTAATCAATTTCCATGATGACTGAAGAGCTGCTGAGGAGTCGGAGAGCTTTAAATGAACTTTGTGTGTAAAAGACTAACCAATTAGAACAGTTTGAACTGTCTGCTTTTAATGTGTTTGGCTTCATTTAGAAAGATAGATGTTCTTTAGTTATTGACACAAATTAAAGTGTTTAAATGAGACACAATAAAAGATGACTATGACTCAAAGTAAGGATGTATTCAAGCTAAGCTGTAGCTTCACAATTATTTTGACCTTATTCTGAATTACCCTAAACATATTACAAAAGTAGCCAGATTAACAGTTATACAGCATCATGTATTCATGTTAGTTTGCTCCGGTTTACAATAATCAAAATCCAATTGCTGCATGTCGTATGATTTTGCTGTATTTGAGTTAAATATATTAATGATTCATCTGCCAGCCTGCCAGAAATTGCAGCCTCTCCCCTTACAGCATGATGACATCCTACCATCGGCTCTTTTGTGATCAAAGATACTTCAGGTTATGCCAAATAATGACAGTAGATTTGAGGGGGTTCTGCCTTTATCTAGTACAGATGCATTGAGGGCACAGATTCTGGCAGCCAGCATTTGTTAGCCTGCCAGAATTTGTGCCATCTTGTATGTAAAACGTGCATTACATCCGCTGTTTTCTCTCATTGATACTTCAGGTCATTCCCAATTACGACACGAAATTTGAGCAAGCTTTGTCTTTATTTCGTAAAGCTGCACAGGGGACACAGATTCTGGCAGCCAGCATATCTCATCCTGCCAGAATTTGTTGAACTTCTGGCTGCTCTACATCCCCAAAGAATTTTCACAGATCTTTCTCATCCTGGTCTACATTCATCCCAGGGCAAACGCAGCCACAGCCAATGAGCACATCGATTTTTTTAAGAACCAGCAGTGATAAGGTTGAATGGGACATTACACGCTCCATCATTTATCACATTTACCAAACTAACCAGAGTTCTAATGGTTTTAGTGAGGTAAGAGTTTTCGTAAGTAACATTTGCTGTAAATTTTCTTCTTAGCAACAATAAAACCCCAAACTTGGTATACACAACAAGGGCGATGATTTGGTTAGACCAGTTTGATCCAAAATTATACAGATGAGTTATAATATATCTGTCTGTCTGTCTATTTATTTATTAAAACATAAACACCCAATATGCAGCCAAAGCCCAAAGAACAGACCAGTGTTCACTCAACTGAACACAGAACTGTAAAGTGCATATGTTGTCCGTATTAATTCAGCTTTGGCTCACGGCTGACTGACTGGCAATGTTTTGTCAGACAAACAAGGTTTAGTATTCAGTAACTGAGAGGAATTCATAATCAGGAATTCATCAGGTGATAATATCACCTGACCTGACCTACAATGTTTCTGAATGAGGATTTGGAGGGTTAAGCTCCCAGAACAGCAGAGGGCAGGGTGTCACAGGTAAAATGGCACTCACCTTCCTGGCGACTGACAAACAACCTCTTCAGAGAGTTGTACGTTCCTATCTTGATTGTCCCGTAAGATGCTTGTCTCAGAAGAGCGGGAGAAATCCTGTTCAGTGTTGAAAAGAATCACTTGTAAGAAACAGAGGATTATTGAATAAACACTTACCCTAACCCTAACCTCACAATCGAAATGAAAATAAATTCAAATAAACACAGCTGTACAAGCAAGACATTTGTGCCGTTCAAAAAAGAAAAAAAAGGTTCTTTCCCACATAGCCTTTTTAAAATTGTGCAAGATCGTACTACAAAGCTAATCAGCATTTATACTGACAGCTAACTGTGTTTTCATAATATTACAGTTAGCATCAACCTGACTATAAGCTCTATTGAATAAAATCACAAGTCAGACTCTTATAGAGGCAACAGTAGTGACAGAGTAGAGATAGAGGGAATTAAAGGAAGAGGAGTAAAGGGTAAAAGTTAGGGTAGAAGCCCCTCTCTGAGGAGCTGGGTCCTTAAGAGCCTCTTGAAGACAGACGCCCCTTTTCTTGTAGCGTAGACGTCAGAGATGGATAACATAAAAGTATAGATGGTACCCAGATGAATGACAGAAGTAGGCGGGAGTATTTATCTGCAACTGAGAAGCTCTTAAACAGATCTTAACTGAGCAAACGCAGGTAGTGTGGTGCAAAGCTAACTTTGAAGGGATGCTTCATGCTGAACTGACACCATCGAGCCACTCATTCGGGCTTTGTCTCAGCTGATCATTACTGGTAGAGGTTCCCAGTTCCAGTCCCAAGAGGGCCCATCTGTGTGGAGCTAGCTTGGTCTCCCAGTGTCTGCGTGTCTCTCTGGTAACTCCGGCTTATTCTCCCCGTCCAAAAATATGCTTGATGGGTTGATGGAAGACTCGATATTGAACCTAAGAATGGACGTAAATGTGTGTGGTTGTTTGTATCTGTGTGGCCCTGTTTCCAGGGTGCACCCTGTCTCTCGACCAATGTCCGCTGGATCAGCATCAGCCCCCCCCACCACCCTACTAGTATTAAGTGAATAGTAAATAGATGCATAACTGGTAGAAAATTAGATAGTCAAGGTTGAAATTAAAAAGCATTACTCTGAAAGACTGAACACAATTATAATGTTGTGACATGTACAACATATGTCCTGAAAAAATGGAGCATTACTACTCCCTGAGTGTGGTTTCTTCATTTCCAGTCAAACTTGTTACTTGATATCCACTGTGCGTTCCAAAGTGCACAAACATTTGCATAAGATGACTCAGAAATAACACCGGGTCGATTCAAAAGCAGCAGTTCAGCACTAAATGATATAAATCAGTATAAAAGACTTCAAACTTCTAATTTTTTAATGGCCTGAGTGGAAAATTATTTACAAGAATAGTGAAAATAACCCCTTAAGAACTGGCAAACAGATCAGATTTTGTCCAAAGTTGCAAGAAAAGATGAAAAAATGCTTGTTTCATACCCAGAGTAGAGTGCCCGAATTCCCTCCTCTTTTCCAATCCTGAAGAGGGCATGGAACATGCCTTTGTAGCGCACCTCCGTGTACTGGGACTGGCCTTGGACTTGTAGTCGAGTCTTGGTCAAGTCGATAGGAAATGTCCCTGAAGATGTAAAATGATAAGATATCAATAAAAAGTATAGAAAATTGTACAAAAAAGGAAAATAAAGGACAATGCTCAACATGTGTTTTGGCATTAAATAAATTACACAGTGAATACGGTATCTTGTAGGTGTATGTGTCTTTTGACTTTCTCAATTGACTTCAAGTTTCTGTTGTCAAGGGCCTCCACTTATCACAATCTATAAATAGATTTGGGTAAAGAATCTTGATTATTTTTTTAAATGTTCTCTTTCTTAAATTGAGGTAATTATTTTCTTTTTCTGTTGCTTTTCATATATTCAGTAAGCAATATAATTTTTTTTCATTAAAAATAATTCTGGTGTGGGATTTAAAAATGTGCTACTTTGACTGGCAAAGTAAAACTGCCATGCAAATCTTTTAAGATGTAACTTTATGAGCTGTATACATCTACAGTCACATCATTGCACAAATGGCATCAAACAGCTTTGTGTTCGGCAGCACAGGAGTTTCCCTTTGAAAATAGAGATACAGTACCACCACTCAGCAGATGATGCTGCAGCATTTCCCTGTAACTGACAAAAAAAATCACCAGATGATAACAGGGTCTACCTGCAACAAGTACAAATAGTATAATGTACCCATTAAGGCACATCGTCCATGAGGATTTATGGCAGTCAGCCTTAGTAAATCCTAGCGTACCACCTACCAAATTCTGCGACAATTGAGGCCATCCCTCCGTAGATGAATGGCTTCCAGTTGAAGTTGGCCATTTCCGTGGCTGCAGCAGCTTCTACCTGCTGCAGCCCCGCTAGAAACAAGAACAAGCCCAGACAGAGGTCAACGCAATGCTGCACACCGTCATACCGCATGTCGGCGACCATGGGAGTCTAAGGATGCAGATAAACAGGGTTCCTCAGCTTCAGCA
This sequence comes from Menidia beryllina, assembly GCA_013363375.1. Classification (NCBI taxonomy): domain Eukaryota; kingdom Metazoa; phylum Chordata; class Actinopteri; order Atheriniformes; family Atherinopsidae; genus Menidia; species Menidia beryllina. The sequence continues at coordinate 499,335 of JABUIW010000063.1, forward strand.
TCAGAGCACACTGCGCCGGAAAGAGGCAAGCCGCTAACGACAACACCGCAAGGTCAGTCATATTTGTGGCGGGCTTCTTATTGGCCGCCAATTCTATCAATCACGAATTGCGGCATCCTATTGGTGGAGACGGCACGTGGTGATGGTAGTTTGGCAACAGCTAAAATGTCACGAGTGAGAAGTTATTTATCAGTATTTCCGATTCTAGACAGAAAACTGCAATTCCATGTAATTTTTATATACAGTATAAATATAAGCCTGCGCGTTGACAGTGTTTCATACAGAGAATTGTGTTTCAACCGTTTCGAATATCCGGCTTTTATCGGCGGCCCTTTTACGCTAACCGCTATTCAGACAACACTTTTAGAGATAAGTACCCCGCTTGTTAAACCGGTAACTGATGTAAAATTACTTACATTTATGGGAAAAAAATTCACAAGAAAATCCGCCGCCCACTACTCAACTTTGTGCTCTATGATTCATCGCATTTTCGTGCACTGACTTTAATAAACAGATAAAGAAACTTATCGAATAATGGTAGCCTCCTTTAGCCGTTAACGTCAACCGAAAAGTAAATGGTTAAAACAGGATTTCCGTTTAATCTTTCAAAATAAAATGATCAGTTTGACCTCGGTGGATGACAAATATGATGTAAATAAGTCACTGTCAAACTATATGGATTATTTTTGCTACAGAGCAAGAAGGCACAAATGTAAAAAAGAATCATTATGGTTTAAATTAAACATTTAAAAAACAGTAGTTTTTTTTTGTTGTTTTGCTTTGTGATCCTGGCAACGTGGATGTATTCTTGTTGCTAGGCACCAACACAGAGGCAACCTCTCCAGCTCCAACGTTTTTTTAAATTATTTTTTTTGCGAACTTTTTCTAACTTTATGGAATCGTTAAAAACGTATAAAAGCCATTCAAACTCTTTATGCAAAGGTGAAATCTACAGGGAAAGTTAATTGAAATCTAGCTTCCCCTTGAATCAATTGGCAGGGGTGTTCTATTTTTCCATTTTACTTCTTCCCAGCTGGCCAACGTCTTTCAACCCATCTTGGGGCAAGCTCTGTACAAGGTATTATTAAGGCAAACAGGAATTATCCTGAGGGGTGATGGTTTTCAGTGATTGTTGAAACATGAGATGCTCAGAAATTCTTTTTCTTCTTCTGAGATACTGTTACAAAGGTGTGGTTCATAAGAGCTTTCTGGAGTTTGAAGTGGCAGAACACATGGATTCTACTGCCTTAAATGAAAAGATAATGAGCTTTTTTGACAAGCATGGGCTGGAGTATGAGGAAAACATTGCAGGTCTGGGCTACGATGGTGCTGCAGTCATGTGTGGAGATCATTCAAGCTAAAATAAAAGATTAACCTATTCATTTTAGACTCCAAAAAGTGTGGCAGAAGCCAGAAACTTCTTTTCATTGTTGGAAAGAATGTATGTTTTCATGTCTGGTTCTGATGTACGTAACAGATAGCTGGAAATGCAGCGGGAGATGTTGGATGATGCACCAAGGGAGCCCCAGCAATAAAATGAAGCACGCTGCGCTTGTAGGTACATATTATGTAGAAATGCTATGGACAGGTTGCCTGCAGTAGCAGAGTTGCTTGAAGAGATATATGAAACATAAGATATGAAATATTTAAAAAACAACACAGAGTATGTGCATAAGGTGCAATGGACTAACCTAAAGCAAGAATTACTTTACTCAAAGCAGTATAAATCACCAGGAAAAACAACAAAATAAATTGATCTGGTGTATATTATACACATTTTCAGACATAGCAAGATTAGGTTTCATTATATTGCATTGCATTTTTCTGTTTTGTGGGAGTTTGTTCAACTTATTAGACAGGGCAGAGAAATATTGCAAATGACCCAGTTAAATAAAAAGGTTGATTGAAATGTTTTACAAACATTCCTTGAGTAATTACAACATTAAAGAAAATGCAATACATGTTTTTCACTCTAAAATATGTAAAATCATGCTTAAAACATTGTTTCTTTCAAGTGTATTAAATATATTTTATATGATATATAAGGAAACATGTGAAACACATCTTGGTTGCTGCTTACAACCATCTTTGATTTTCATATAACACATAACCTTCATACTGCATGCGGATAGTTTTTTTTCTAGGTCACAGAAAACCTTTAAAGGTCTTAATTTGATTGCACAACAAAACAAATTCAGATTGGCAACATTATAAAACTAATACAATATATTTTTGAAAAAATGTCTCGCTCATCAGTTTAATTGTTTTTGTGGTTTACAAACTGAAAAGGATTCTCCACAGAAGGGCATCACCAGGTATTCAGGTGTCGAGTAATAAACCAAAAACACAAAAGCAAGCTTCTTGCAATGCAAATAATGTAATGTGCAATATGTATAAGTTTCCGTACTTAGTTCCATCTTCTGATTTTCTCTTTCCACTGGTGAATTTCTCAGCATTTTTTGGTTTTAGTTGTTTTTTTTTTTAGTTGTTTTGTTAGTCTTTTCTGTCAATAATTGATTTTTATTATCACACATTTTCCATGCCTTGCATCTCCTACCGGTGACTGTTTTCACCAAACTCTATCCTTAGGATAACTCATAAGGTAAAAATCTTTTGCCCGCTCAAACATCTACTTTTTTAAGCTCCACTCACTTCATGACCTGCAACACAACTTTGCCAGTCTGATACAGTAAAAACCCGATGTGGTCATTTTTTGTGTTGGAGTTTCTCCTGAAATCAGCACGCAGAACAACAACAGGGAGTGTTCAGTCATTTTTATGGACAATCTGTCACTCAAGTCCAAGAACAGCTGAAATCCCGTACATTTCCTTCACACCTCGGTTTTCATCAGTAGAAAAATAGAAATGCTCAGATACTCGATTTCTTTGAGTATCTGAATCATAATTTATTTAATTTGTCAGAGACGATCTGAACGATGATTCAATGAACAATGAGACGGGGTTAAAGCCCGGTTCAGAGAATGCTCAGCAGGACATGAGATGTTACTCGGTGTTTCTCCTCTTTCGCTCCTTCATTTTGTTCAGTAATAACTGTCAGAGGGGATGCTTGATGACAGACATGGTGGCAGGCTTCGCTCAGTGTTTGACTCCCTCACACGCCAGTGTTTGACACACGAGAAGGTGTGTGTGTGTTCACAGCGTGGTTCTCAGCAGACGAATGACACGCTGGTAAAGCTGCTGGACAACTGACACCAGATTCCTGAGATGAGGGGAGAAAGGCGAAAGTAAGGAAACATGTCTGAGATAGAAAAAGTCCTCAGGCACAGTGCTGACTCACAGTAGTGAGTCGACATGTTCAGGGATGTGTTTTTTAGACATCGGAAACAGAATCAGAAATACTTTAATAATCCCAGAGCGAAATTATTTTTGTCACTAGCTAAATAAAACAACGGCATATACATATATACATGTCTATACATATGTACATATATATATATATATATATATATATATATATATATACACAGTATATACATAATTCCACATAGAATTGAGATAAATATATACATAAATAGCTATATGTATATATATAGGTCTAATAAGTGGTGGTGATAATGTCAATATTAGACGCCCGTTCATTTGTCATTTTGGTGCTGGGATTATTCTTTTTTTTAATTGAGGATGCTTACTTTTAATCCATCCATCCATCCATCCATCCATCCATCCATCCATCCATCCATC
>JABUIW010000063.1:507234-581827 GCA_013363375.1 Menidia beryllina
GTAGATCCAGCAGTAGAGCTGTGATACAAGGTCTTTAATAAAAACTTCCGAGACTAATTTTGAATACATTTTCTTTGGGGGGGGGTTATAAAAATATATATGTATATTATATAATTTTGATTGTGATTTCGGCCAGTCAGCAGAAACGGCATTGCTTTTCCTGATGGTCCACCTCTGCAGGCAAACAACTCTGTTTCTCAAAATTTCCGGCATTTTGCGTTTACATTTGTCCTGTAACGATTGAGAAGGAAATGAGAGTTTTTGTTGCTCTAGCAGCTGTACATTCACACAAATATATCATTTAGGATATAATATATAAATAATGTGAGTTGTATAAGATATTAGAAAGCACTGAATTGATATTTGGATATGTGTTCACATGTTCACTATGTGACCTCTGTCCACTAATGGTATGGTCCTCCCAGTCTCAGCTTATACGAGCACCTAACAGGCTGAGAGATAAGATTAGCCTTTTATTGTAACAACATGCAGTTGTTTACTTTGTGGAAGAGAGTACAGATCATACAATTCAAGTCATTTATGAATCTCGGGTTAAAAACTGATTGATGGTGACATTTGGACCTGAATGACTACATTAGGCTAATAATCAGTCACATATGATTTTTCCATACTAGAGTTAAGGAGAATATTAGCAGACCCTAACTACAGTCTCTTTTGGAACATAATGTTTCTTTTCAAATTGTATACTAATTGAATGCATATGCAATAGAAGTGCCACGTGTGAAATAACCCCGTCCTCTTTCCTCAGTGATGGTGCAGCAGCTGCAGGCGAGGAGAGCCTACGATGGCTTCTGTGCCTTCTTCTCTGTCCTGTACGATGTGGGCATCATTGTGCTCCACTGCGTGCTCTTTTTCCCCGTGCTGTCGCTGTTCATCTACATGTACCTGGACATCCTCAAGATTGCCTGCAACCACCAGAAGCAGATCTCCAGGGTCAGGCAGGCCAGCTCCAGAGACGCTGACCCCCGTGAGCAGCACCCGCCCCAGCGTCAGCAGCAGAGGAACGGATACTGGGGTCACGTCAAGGCCCTGAGGACCGTGGCGGTGCTCGTGGGCTGTTTCCTGGTGCTCTGGAGCCCCTTCTTCGTGGTGTGCATCGTCCACATCCTTTGTAAGACGTGTGATCTCAAGCACGTGCTGGAGAATTATCTGTGGCTTTTAGGCCTGTCCAACTCCCTCATCAACCCCCTGGTTTATGCCTTCTGGCAAAGGGAGGTGCGGCTGCAGCTGGCAGCCATGTTTTCCTGCGTCACAGGCCGGTCTCTAGCGGCTGATGGAGTCACAGAGAGATGCAACGCGCCGCCCCCGGCGCAGACCCAAGCCTGTGTTTCTGTGGGAGACATCCCAAACCCTTCACTGTTAGAGCCAAATACCAATTTTGACGCACACGGTGTTCCACTGTCACCCACCTCCAGTTTGTGACAGATATCAGTCCTATCAACAAGAACTTGACTGATATGCATATTTGATATGTATTATAGGCAAAGCCAGAGGGGCTTAGGCCTTTTCTAGTGTGACTTTCCAAGCTCTTTATGCACACTTACTGCCAGCCTGATCTTTCAGAGAGGCCCACAGGAGACATTACAGCCTCTGCCAATACCACAAGAGAGCAGAATGAAAATGAAGTGATTCATCAATGATAGAGGAATAGGCTCATTTTAAACTAAATTAGAATATAATTGAAATAATAATGACACAACCTTTTTGTATATATATATTTTATTTTTGTATGTACTTCATGAAAATCGTAAAACACACTTTTAATCATTCTTTAAAGCTGCCCATGTGTAAACCATGCTCAGGTTGTATATGATCTTTAATACAAAACAGTATCTATGAGTGGAAAATGTCACCTTACAATGAAGCATTTTTGCAGAGTGAGATCACAGAACATCATCCATGAAATACTGAGGTGTACTGACCCTGGCTTGCATGGATGCTTCTGTTTCTTCTGTAAATAAATAGTCATTTTGCTCCATCCTCTTGAGTTGCATTGTTTGGGATACTTGTATTCAGACACAAAAGTAACCATTGGAAACTTTACATAAGAAGACAATAAACCCATTAACTGAATTATTTGTGAATAATTCATATCTTGAATAGATCTATGCCTCTTGACATGATCCATGGGAATATTTTAATTGCAAGAACCAGAAATAGTGGCCCATTTTTGAGGGGAATTCAGACATTGTGATAAAACTCACAGCGATTTTCTTCTTCTGTACAGAGTTAGAAGAAGCAGAATTGATCAGATGTTGCGCAACAGAAAGGGATCCATGAAATTAAATTGATATCATGTGCCCCAGTCCTATGACTCACTTTTCGCCTCCATAAAGGTAATTTAATCTGATGGCTGTCAGACAGGAGATCGGTTGCCTTTTTATCCAAGCAGCTGTTATTGTGCACATAATAATTTATACCCGAATGACTGTTCGGTCATGGGAACTTCCTTCGTGGTTTGAATCTTGATGATTATCATCCACTTTATGTATCAGCTGTATGCCTCAAAAAAGCATTTGAGGAGCTGGCAAATATTTACTTTGAGCTGATATGCTGCTGTAAGAATCGTAAGCTTTTTGGTTTAGAGATACAGTGCCTATTACTGTTTACAGTCTTTTTTGCCATGTGAGTGCTCGATTCATTGCTCACTCCAAGTAATGATGACATAATGTCTAGAAATGTACATTTGGTTACACCATTTTTATTGTAAAACTGTAACTTTAAAAGAAAACTCTAAAAAAATAACAACCCTGTAACAAGAGCCCAGTTCACTTTAAACAAGATTCTTTTACAGCTCACCTTACAGAATCTTTGTGATGTTTCGTGTTTTTTTGTTTTAATCTCTTTAATGGCAACCATCACCTCCACATCAGTCTTTGTGATGACAGTGACAATAAGATTGGGTTGTATTCAAGAGGTTGTCGTTCATTAGAGTCAACCAGTTAGGGAGGCTTTGGCATTTTGGTAGATGGAAGTTTCTACTGATTTAATTTAACAGAAAACATGTCAATATGTGAACAAACATTGTTTTCCACATGCCATTGCCAAGATAAACTATATTGTCCAATTTAAGCCCCCCACCTTTTATCTAGTTTTTATTTGGAAGACCAAATACCTCCGGAATAAAATTTCTTTGCTCACCTGTGTAGTGGCAAAGTCAAAGTAATATACAGTAAATGTTTGTGTGATTTATTATACATCTTAGAGATTTTGAGAACATATAGAACATATCACTGTGATGGACTGGCAGGCTGTCTGGAGTGTATCCTGCCTCCTGACAGCTGCGATCGGCTCCAGCCGACACCATGTGGAGCAGCCTTTTTAAAAGGTCGTAACATCTCTTTAAGGGGAATATTGTGTCTCTCTCTAGTTCAGTGTTTTTCAACCCCTGTGCCTCGGTACACTAGTGTGCTGTGAGTGATGGTCAGGTGTGCCGTAGAAAATCGTCCAATTTCACCTAATTGGTCTAAAAGATTTTTTTGATAAGGAATTAATTTTCTGCAAATAATATGCCATTTTTGAGTGTCTGTGCTGTTCTAGTGACTGGTGGAGTAATCATGTAATAATTCCTTATGACTAGATTTTGTATATAATTTTGCATATTGAAGTGGACATGTTAAGAGCAATTTGAAAGAAGAAATATAAAATATTTATAAAACATTTTTGTGTTTATTTAATTCCTATTCAAGACACTTAAGATAAGAATAAAATAAGAATAACTATAGTGTTACTAAAGGCCGATACAGATTTGTTTAACATTTTTGGTTGGTGGTGTGCCTCGAGATTTTTTCAATGAAAAACTGTACCGTGGCTCAAAAAAGGTTGAGAAACACTGCTCTAGTTTAATTCAAAATCTAACAGTTTATCTAACCAAATGTCTTAATATCTTGTGGGAAAAATTCCCAACCACGCACACATACTTAAAAGTCTGTTGGACACAGAGGTGTTTTAGTGTCAATTTCTAGTGACGATCAGTAGTACAAAACTATTTCAAATGTTGTGGGATGTCACCAGAGTCCTTTCAAACAAACAGGAATGTCCTCTGAAATTAACAGGGAAACAAAGAAGTCCAATACTAAAGGTCCAATGAATGAAGTCATTCATTCAGTTGATTAGAACCTGAAGTAGTTTGTGTGCGCGTTAACTGGGATGCGTTTGCTTCTGGGTCCTCAGCGGGCTGAAGAAGGGGTGCCACAGCGCCTCCTCCAGAGTGATCCGCCTGCACACGTCGTACTCCAGCATGCAGCTGAGCAGGTCGAACAGCTGCCGCTCCTCCTCGCTCCTGCTTTTCATGTACTGCTAAAAAGGAGACAGTTACTGTGTCTTCCTGTCGCTAGTATCTGCGGCTGTGGGGCTGAAGGGAGAGCTTTGTGTACCTTGAGAGGTTGACAGTGTTTCTTGACGTAGATGTCAGAGGGGCTCTGCTCGTCCCACTTCAGACACCCGTGGTGCACGTAATCCTGCTTCCTAAAGACAGGAAACAGAACAGGCTCAGGATGAAATGGTTTGGCTCAATAACAGAGTATGAAAAATGTACTGACTTCCTTCCTGCCGGCACTTAACATGAAGTTACGCTTGTTTCTTCTCAGAGAGCACAGAGGGACTAGAGGCACTGTGTCTACGGGGTTTTCTGAAATGCAAATTATTCTACATTTCAGTAACAATTTGAAGTGATTTAAAAATATTGATGGTGTTTTTCTATGATGCTGGTAGAATTGTAAACACAAAAAGATGTGCTCATTTTCCATAATATCCACACAACAAACTTTATCAAATAAAGTTTATAAAATAAAAGTAATTTATTCTATAACTTTATCATCATAGGTGAGCTGATTCTGTCTTAAGTGGTAAAGCTGCAGCTGTGTTCGATAAAAGCAGGTGAAATGTCTCCATGTTGCCCCCTTTTTGCCTCTCTTTAAGCCCCAGAGAACTTTGCAGGGATGACAAATTATTATTTGCCCAGGAATGCCTTGAGAGTACCTAGAAGGAGCTGGAGAGTGAAACAGGAGAAAGGAATGTCTGGAAGTCCCATCCTGAACCTGTTGCCTCTCTGATCTGACCGTGATCTGCCCCCCCCCCCCCCCCATCCTTTCAGCAAAATGCAGCAAAGCGTCTGGCTCATGAACAGCCCGAGCCACTTTCATACATGCAACCGGTGCCCTGAAGTGGTTTTCAGATGTTCTGGAATGAGACAGCACAAACATGTAGCTGCAAAATACTCTCGTGCAACTAAGCATGCATGCTGGTATGAGTGCCTTAATATTTTCTTTTTTCTTGATAAGTATTAATATGTACTGTTCCTGGTGTTCTGTTAAGTAAAACACAACTCTTTTTCTGTATCTTTTTCTGTGGTGAAGGCATCTCTCTATGAGGGATTTGGTTTCCGTGCAGGTGTGCGGCACTACCTGGTCTGTTTCAGCAGATGTGGTGGAATGGGCCCCAAGACTTTCTCCATCATGGCCAGGTGCTCTTTGCTTTCATGACTCTGAAACCATAAACGCGTAGAGTCAGGAATCGGAACAGAACCGAGCTCTGTTGCTACGTTTACGCATGCGCCTGAGAACGGGAGGGTGTGCGTGTGCGTTAGCGTACTGGGAAGAGTGTTCGTCCCAGGTAAAACTCCAGAAGAACGCAGCCCAGGCTCCAAACGTCACAGGACTGGTTCCAGCCCAGATCTTAGAAGAAACATTCAAAATAAGCACAACAACAAGGTGACTGTTCTCTATGTGAGGGAGTTGCGACTGGAGCATGTTAGCACACCTAAAATGACTTCTGGAGCTCTGTAGTGTCGCGTTGACACCAGGGACTCGTGGTGTTGGTGGTCAAAGGTAGCTGTACCAAAATCTACAACCTTCACATCCAGACTCCTCGGCTTCCTCTGCTCACACTTCTGAAAAAGACACACACACACACACACAGAGAAAAGCATCCATCAGCGCTTGGCAAACGTTGAAATGGCAACATGAATATGTGGGTATTCTGAGGGACTTGTTTACCATCTCGTGGTCGTACTCCAGGTCAAAGTCAGAAGCCACAAACAGGATGTTCTCTGGCTTCAGGTCGGTGTGTGTCAGCTTGTTACGATGCAGGACTATAAAACATAATACAGTGATGTTCTATTTCCCAATCAAACGCTTTTACCTCTCACAGCGTGGGGTGAAAGTCATTGGTCATCTTTTAACTGTTGGTAATGAAAAACTACCCGAAGGTATTCCAAAAATGCTCATTCTTTCATCTGCCCCGTCTTTACAGTTCCCAGCAGACATTCGAGGCTCATGCTTATGAACTGTTCTGTTTCAAATGTGTCGGTAAAGGAGGAATGTTGCATCACACTTGTGTGGGCCCTGTTGATATCACATTCAATAACAAACAGAAAAGCAGAAATAAAAATGAACCTGCTCTTAGTTTGAAAATGAAATGAGAAAACATAAAAAATAAATAAATAAACAGAAATAAAGGTGTTTTAACTAATTCAAATTCTCAAGCCTTTAAGAAACTGGGGGAAAATAGTGATGGAGCATGAACTGTTTATTTCTTTGGAGAAATATATAACTTAAAAATAAGATTACATTATCTACAAATATATACCTTCAACATGGAATGTTCAGAAAAAGTGAAAATTGAAGACATTCATCATTATGTATTGATTTGTGTTAGACTGTCAATAGTTTTAATTGGACTTCCACTGACAAGTTGCAAGAAACAAAGTTAAAAAGAGGTTTGTTTGTGAATTTACGGTATACAACAAAACTATTTGGACACAAGAGGTGATTCAAATGAATGTGGCTGTAGAGTCAGACCATAAACTCCCTGATGGTGGTTTCAGGTTGACGTTTAAATAAGGTAAGCGCTTCAGTGTGGAAGGGGGTTTACACCACTGTCGGATTTTGGTTTTGGGCCATAGAAATCTTTTAAATTATTGACCCAAACCCAAAGATTTTTACTGAGAATTTGAATAAGAATTTAGCACCCGTGGTTACACATTTTCTTTGTCATATGCACAGTGCTTCCACTTTGCCAACTAGAAAAATGCTTTTATAACTGATGAAAACCAAAATATTCTGTTGCATTTGGTAAAACTGTGGTGACAGATAATGCAAGCTATACCTCATAGGTTAGTGTCTAGCATCTCTTGATGATAAAAGATGCAAAAAAATAAATATAATCTTAGAGAACTTTAAATGTGGAGGTCAGACGTTACAGTCTTTACTGAACTACAAAGTAGAGGGCTTACAGGAGATGGCTCTGAAGATCTGGAAGGCCATGTATCTGATCTGCGTCAGGCTGAATGGGGAGAAGTTATTCTGCTGCAGGAAGTCGAAGGTGCTGAGGCCGAGAAGTTCGAACACGATGCAGATGTGCCCTTCATGCTCGAACCAGTCCAGCATCCTCACACAAGCACTGGAGGGAAAATATTCATGAACAGAGTATATGGTCTAGGAGAATAAAATCCAAAAGTTTTAACTCAGTGTTTCATGCTTCAGGATTTACTTCAGTATTCTGCATCAGATGAACTCACAATGTATTGTCGTCATCCAGACTGTTGATCTCCCCCAGCACTGTGATCTCAGACCTCGCTACTTCACAGAAACTCTTGAAGTTCCTCACAATCTTCACAGCTACATGCTCCTCTCTGAACGTAGGGATGCAAAAACATACATGAAAAAGGGCCACAAATCCAATTCCTCTAATTCCCCTAACATTGGATTACACAAGATTAAGTGTTTTTGGCTTTAGGTTGTTTCCATGATGGATGGACACTGAACTTCAAAATTAGAGAGAATTTGGTTCTGAGAATTTTAGTTTGACTGTTTAGTCCTATAATGCCAAATGTATCTCATTTGATACATACGGTTTCTGAAGTCTTTTGGATCTGAGACTTTTTGCATCATTCAGTGGTAAAAGCTTTGCTCAAACCCCTGTTGTACACATTCAGATATACCTGATAACAGCCAGTAGAAGACTACACCAACATGTATTTTTGACTTATTGCACGCTAATTTGATCAAAATCATTTCTGTTTTTTTTCTTCATATGTTGTTTAAGGGGCCAAAGAAAGACTTCAGACTAAATTTTTCTTGGATCAGGCTTTAAAGGGTTACAAAATGGATACTTACTTGTGTCTGTCAATACACTCTACCACTCTTCCAAAGGCTCCTTCCCCCAGTGTGGACACCACCTCATCTGGGAAGCATAGACAGAGTGTTTTGGACTGATAGACATAGTGCTAAATGTACATGGTGAAAATACAGCATTTCTGGTCTAAAACCAACACAATAAAGAGTCTAAAAACATTAGTCAGTTGTATTGCTTGTTTTTTGTGACTCATCCCTCGTTAATCTACATCCCATTCTTATCTTATTTCTGCTCAATCTTTTGAGATCTCCCATTGCGTTACTTAAATGATCACTCATTAAATAAGTTCCACAGTTTAGAATTTGTTTAACTGCTGTTTTTTTAAGGTGAAGACATTAAATTTAGGAAAAACACACACTAAAAACACTTTAAACAAGCTATTTGAGTTGAGTTCAGTACATCTTTCTTTCATCACAAGACCAATGTGATAGTTGAGGTGTCCTTCTTTATCCTCCTCACAAGTCTCTGCTTCTGGATTCGCCTCCACTCCATGGTCCGCGCTCTCATGATGGACTAACAGTGGTTGAATCTGGAGAGAAGAATCATCAGCCTGTTATAGGAATGCAACAAGTTAAAGAGGCTGAAAACATTTAAAGTCTTATCACACAGTGAAGTCTTTAGTATAATAGTGGCGCTGCAGACCTTTGTGTGTGGAGTTTGCATGTTCTCCACATCCGTCCATGGGCTCTCCTGGGTGCTTCCTCCTGCAGTCTAAAAACACACATGTTGGGTTAACTGGTTATTCGAATGACAACCAGGACAGGTATCAGCCCACCCTACAACAAATAAGTGATATAGAAAACTAATGGATGGATGTGGGGTATGATAGTCTTATAACCAGTGTTGGGTAAGTTACTTTAAAAATGTAATCCGTTACAGTTACAAGTTACCTTGTTTAAAATGTAATTGTAGTGTAACTTTTTCGATTACTTTTAAAAAGTAATGTAACTAATTACGTTTGATTACTTTTTGATTACTTTAAGGTTTTAAGGAGTATTGACCCATGATTAATTTTAGCATGTTATTATTAGCTATGCTAGGCTAAGGTCTGTTATCGATACTTTTTAAAATGAGTATCGTATCCGGATACAACATTTTAGTATCGATACTTTTTTAAGTATCGATACTTTTGACAACCCTAGTCTGAAATGTAGGACATGTCCAGGAAAAAGAGGACGTCTGGTCGCCCTACAGTTGGGTAGGCTAGGTAGGCTAGGCTAGGCTAGGTCATAGACATCAATAAACGTTTGTCATGCATCAACACCAACGCTTCGTCTATCAGTGAGTTGCATATTTCGCAAAGGTTTTTCTTTATATTTTTAAAAAAATGTAACTAAATTTGTAATTCTTAATATTTTCGGAAGTAACTGTAACTGAATTACATATTTTCTCATTGTAACTGTAACGAATTACAGTTACTCTTTTTTTGTAATTAAATTACGTAACGTCGTTACATGTAATCCGTTACTCCCCAACACTGCTTATAACGCCATATAAGTATCACACAAAAATCCCTCCACAGACTCAGTAACATAGAAAAGATTCTTAAGGCAAATATTTGTATCTATTTGTATTAATCTCTTACAAGTTCTGAAGATTATCCTGATGACCCAAAATCTGGAAAACGTTTCCACCCAAATTCAAACAGTCAGACATGCATAATATTAACTGAAAATAAGTGTATAAACAAACAATATAAATAACTCAGATATCTCAAACCATCCTGACTCATAGCCACAGTAAGAGGAAATAAATCATCATACCAAGTTACACATTTCTTCGGTGGGTTGTTCTCTTTGCTGCTTGAAGCTACCGTACATGATATGAGAGTGACAGTCAGAGTTGGAGACATTGTTTTCTGCCAAGGGACACAAAAAATGAGTTCCTCAAGCCTGGAAGTCTGTAGGAGAGATGACTGATTGTGGGACAGTTACCTTTCCAGGAGTCAAAGACATCGTCGTTTCTTCCCATCGTGCAGCTGTCCACAATAAACTGCGATCCCCCTTTAGTGTCCAGTCACTGTGGGTGTGATGCTGACTGGTGAGAAGAGGAGAGCCAGATTAGCGGGAAAAACTGGGTCCCCTTTTAGACTTAGTCTTAGACTCAGCCTGCCATTCCGAACATCCAAAGCTCTGTCAAAACCTGTTATTTCCAGTGTTTGTGTTGATGATGATGCTTTTGTTCATAAGTAAATCTTGTTTCTTTTCCCATCAGGGTCCCCCACAATGTGTCTTAGCTCGCATGATAATTTCTACAGGACTTTGAGTTCTGGATGCCCGTCCTGAGTTGACACTTTCATCGATCCGAGTTTGGGACCAACACAAAAAAAAGACACATTGCTGACAACTGGGGTTCCAGTATTTTGCCCCGAAACACGTGTAATCATGAACGAAACACCGACCTGCAGATTACCTGAGTCACAGCCCCCCCTTTGTTAAAAAGCACGCACGCAGATTTGAATAAAAACAGCAACAAATAGACAGCAGAGGTGATGGGGGATCCAGCAAAGCATGGGCAGTCAGCATCTGACAAGTCAAATTTGTCAACACCATATAGATAAGTGACTATTTCATTACAATATTAAAGATCAAATGTTATCACTTGACAATGACAGCATCAAAAGATATTCAATTCTCTGGCAGAGTCGATGGAAACTATCCACAGTTTAACTGTGTATTCAATATCCATTAAGTCACTGTAAAATGCAGGTAGGTCAGTTGAGCAAATGAAGAATAAAACCTTTTATATTCATTTGACACATGGATTAAAATATAGAAAGGCTCCCATTAGGCATGGTTATAAAAAGCATCATATGAACATAGCTGAGTTTAGTGGTGTAATATCTTTATGTTATTCAACCCTGGTGACTTATTCATTGTAGTTGGAAGGATATTTTTGTAATAAAACTCATTAAGCTTTCTTGAAAGAACGTTTAGGAATGTGTTCTTTAAATTCAGGGTTACAGTGTCTCATCTGTGCTAGTTTTAAAGATAGGGGCTCTTGAAATAGTAACAGGGAGGAATACAATTTATTAGATATTTTTTTCTGAATGCAAATGACAGATTTAGATGTATTTACTGTTTTGCTTTCCTGTCTTTCTGCCACATTTGTGATCGTGATATTCAGACCCACCTCTTCCTCAGGCAGCTGAGGCTTCCTCCTCCACCTCAGCTGCCCTTCCTACGGCTAAAGTTACTCCAACCTGAGCCCGAGAACCTTCCTGCCATTTCCAGGGATTTCCCTGGCCTCTGTGGACGTAGAGTTTCAGCCTCAAATAGACAGTGATTGTTTTTCTACTCTTCTGAAGGGCGAGAACATAACAACAAACCATCACGGTTCCTCAAAGGAGATGAAGCATGTGGAGAATTTGTCATGTAAGGTGAAATAAGACTAACCTAGTAACAGAAACCAAGATGAAATTTGTTGATATGCAATTGAGTTCTTATATCTTTGATAAGTAAGTCTTCACTTCTAGATTCTGTCAACCTCTTTAAATGGCTGATCAGAGTAAGATAATCAGTCTAACTCAATCCAGGGTGATATGTTCAGGAACTAATAGAAGAGTGGGACTTTTTAAAAACTTTGGACGACTGTGAAATTCATGTGGTGATAGTAATAACAGGAATTAGAATTACAGTAACATAAGATGGAGAAATAAGTACACATTACTAATCAAAAGTATAAAAATAAGATGGAAAATAGAAATAAAAACAATATAACAGGCAGCAAAAACCTCTTTCTATGCTGCTCTTAAAAAGATATTTATCTAAAAGAGTTATATATGAATTTGGTGTGACATTTAGGAAAATCGGGAACCGGTTGTACAAAGATTAAACAGATTCTGGTGACCATCTGCATTTTACAGTCCCCATGCAGTCGATGTCCCCATGCAATGAAAACCTCACTCCCGCAAATAGAAAACATACCAGTCCGAGTTGTGTTTCTTTCCTCATGTTGTGTCTTTTTTAGCTTTCCGTCACTCCCGATTCCACTTGGCAACAGCTTAAGTTTGCATTCAGCTTTAGTAAAAAGCTGTGAAATGCTTGTATGCGTTGGGTGACGATTCTTAAAGCCTCTAATGATTTTACAGTAGATGGCCCCTTTAAAAGGGATATCCTCTTCCCTCTCTAGAAAATAGATCTGCCTCTCCTCACCCTCCACTCAGCTGATCAGCCGTAAATCAGCAGCCAGGAGGACTCACGCCACCTGACAACATGTCACCCAACCAGAGTCCCACAACCCTCACTAGACATCACCGGCCTCTGCCAGTAGCGAGGAGGGTGGAACTCCGCTTACAGCTTGATATACAGAACAGGGGTGAGGAGTCTACCTGTCACCACCAAAGCCTAATGCATTCAAAACACGCCAGTTTACACGATGGTACCACTGGGAGTGTCGAAATCTAACTGACTGCTGTTGAAAAGGGGTTGTATGTTTCTATGCTTCATGTCATATGAATTGAAAATGAGTCATTTCTTACAGTTTCCAGACCAAAAATGTTCTTACAGTATAAAAAAAATCTATATATCTATATATGTCTATATATATATATATATTGTTTGTGGGTGTAACATCTCAGATTATCCCAAAACAATGTCTCATAAAAGTATTTTCTAATCCAGTGTTTAAGTGTTGAGGGGCTGTGTAACTTTAACGTCATCTTTATACAAGTATTTGAAGTTTCTGTGAATGATCTGTTTTTTTTCCTGCAGAGTCACTGTGCAGAAGATAATAGGTTAAATCTAATTAATCTGATTAGGTCAGCATGTCCTGATATAAAAGAGGCAGATAAGAGTGGACCATACCCATCACAATGAGACACGTCAGCAAAATTAGGTGTATATATCTGAATATTACCAAGATATACAAGGGTATGTTCTTTATATGTATTCTATATTGCATTGCAGGATCTTGAAGAAATATTTTTGGTATAGAAGGATACAACAATGTTCAGGTTTGTTGTTTTATTAAGTTTTACCTTGAGTAGCTCAACCAGACTGTCTCCTTGTGACAGCATAACACTATTTCCTTCTTTAATCCAAACTGGGAAATAATCTAAATTTCACAGTAATGACTGGCTTCTACTGTTTAGGCATGAATGACTGTCTGATTTAACATCCACAAACTTCAGTCTTTCAAAACCTCACTTTTGTTTCTGAAATGAGTTAAAACGGAAATGTTAACGAGAAAACGTTCCTATCAGGGTCCACCACATTAAGGAGTATTTTCATGGAAACCATAGAATTATTGGATGGAGACTTCTATCTTTTCAAATCTACTAAAATATTTAGATTAGCAAATGATAGCTTTTTTATACAGTGGCCATAACTTAATAACTTGATAGTCCATCTGATACTGAGACTAATACCAAGTTGTCTTGAATAAACTGAGCCCTGTTACCTAACAGCCAATATAAATCGGTTTAATCCAACAACAGGTGAACAACAAGCACCACATTGAGCCATCACCGCTACATCACTGAGCACCACGTCTGCTAATCCCCCTTATGCTACAAGAGAATCCATTTACACATAAAGAGAATAACAAACTTTTCACGTCATGAACATGATTTACTGAACCAGTGCAACATCAATTAAATGCTTTCAAATCCTGATAATTGAATAGATTTTTAAAATGCAATTATTCATTCCAGTTTTTCAGCCATCAGGGTCCTAACAGTTGAATCATAAAGCAGATAAGACTTGGATTCTTGCTTCACAATCGTACATGTCAACTAGTAAATCAAGTTAAACTGAGTCCGTTTAGGCCCTATGCTGCACAACTGGAATAAAAATCCACAATTTTAGCAAAGACAATTCTGTCATATTACGCAACTGTAGTGATAAGAGCAGACAGTGGTTTCGATAGTGATGCTGCCATGTTGTAGACCAAATCCTAAAGTTTAGATGCCTCATGCGCATCTTCAGCCACACAAAAGTGGACACACAACTGTAGTTTTCCCCAAACCAGCAATTGTGTCCATTCAAAGTTAAAGGACTATTACGAAATTCTGTGCCTCATCATGTAAAACATACATCTCATTGTATGCAAAAGCATTTCACACATTAAGGGCAGAGAGTTAATGACATTTGAATTTTCTTCAAACATAAAAATCTCTTTTTCAGCTTTCAAGTTACACTGAAACCCACTCAAACATGCATGTAACGGTATTAGAGCAGCACTCAGTTAAAGGGACTGTTTTACCTGTTGGAGCTCTTGCTGCTGCGTTGTCGTCTATTTCTCTCTCTTACATCTATTTGGAAAACTTTCCCTCCTCTTCTTTAACTTCATTCTCCCAGGCTGCTCCTCCCACGAGCACGGCTGCCACGCTGCCCGGCTTCCAAACAAGGAGAGGCAGAAATGGCGTCTAGGTGCAATAAAATATTCTGCCCCCTGTGGAAAACCAAGCCCTGGACATTCCTGTGTGGGCAGTAAAATCCACAGCCAAGTGCAGTGAAAAGAGACCCGGGTAGCTGCTCCTGCATTGACCCTTAGCCTGTGTGGGCTCACCTTTCATCTGGTAGGAAAAAACATAGTGTCCCATGTCTGCTCTGGAAATGCTGACGCATAATGATTCTGGGGATTATTTGATGTACATTTAGTCTGACACGAGACATTATTTGGTAGTAAACCTTATTTATTATGCAACAAATGTCTGGTAAAAAATGATCAGGTTATTATACTTTCCTCTTGTTTCAAAGCCAAGAAAAATTCTCCCACTTAGTTTAAAACATATGGTGCAGTAAAAGTGTGACTATAAAAGCTTTTATTTATTAAGTAAATGCAACACAATTTTGGGGAAAATATACAACATTTTAAAAGTTTAATATCTTGAAGTAAATGAATCAAAGGATGGCTTATTGTCATTTATGGTATTGTTTCAGGCCACTGATACAACTACAAAACCCATAGTTTTCATTTTATAGGGAAATGTGACCAGGTATTAAGAAAATAACATTTTAAGGTTTTAATGTATTATATAGATGTATCTAATAAACCTCACAACTTATGATGTTGTGAATTACATTTAGCTGCACTCAGTTTTTTCCAAATATTTTTAATTAAGCTACTTTTATTTTGAGTTTTTTTTCTTTGTTTATTATGCCTATAACCTCAATAAATCTGTCTGAAGTCTGTAAAACAGAAATGAAACACAGAGTGCAATGGAACCTCCCCTTAATGAACGAACATTTCAAATGAATGGCACTTGAATTCATAAGTGTTGAAGTCCACATTCTCTATATTTGTGTGCCATCTGGCATTATTTTTTAACTGAATGCATGTCATTAAAACTTACATTATGTTTTGTCTGGCTAGTGATAAAGAAAAAAAAATTAATTGAGTATACTGTAACCACAACAACAGGTCACTGGTTATTTTCTGTCATACATCTGAAGTACACTTAAAAATGGTTGGAAATAACCCAAAAAGTGGTTGTGTCAGCAGTCACTACCTGCTGCCACATCAAGAGGAGAAAGATTTGACATGTGGAGAGCTCTGTGGAGCCACATCAGAGTCCCTAAAGTACACACTGACCAGTGCATAATACCAGACATGTGCCACAACACGCACTTTTCCCCCTCCCTACTCAGTACTTTTTGTCAGACATGCAGCCAGGCTCTGGGTTGAGGACGCAGCCACAAGAGAAGCTTACAACAAACACTGACTTGTTTGCTTGACAGTTGTGCGACTACAACACCATGTGGAGGCACCATGGACTGACTCCTGGCCAGTCCTCTCCCAGTCTCTTCAACAATGACTGCTCTAGGTTTTGGGAGAAGAGTGTTTAGACTCAGAACATCTTACTCATCGGCCTTTCTCTAAACTCAGTGGACTTCAGAGCACATATGCTAATATTCAGACTTTCTCTCAGGCTGCTGGGGCTGGACATGGCACAGTGACGAAAAGCTGGACTCCCTCATGGGAAACCCACCTTTTGTCAGGGAGGTGGATCTTGATGCAGGACTCAGGTGCGGAGATGCAGAAAACAGGGTTTATTGTAACAAAACAGGTTCAAAAACAGGGCTGTGGCTAAACTATGAGCAAAGTAACAAAGCAAGGTTAACAAAACTGTGGCAAAGTATCAAATCAAGACTGTGGCAAAAGTACAAACGAGATTAACATGGCAGTGGTCAAGCAAGACTATGGCAAAGTAACAAAATAAAAATTAACAAAATTGCGGCAAGGCTGTGGCAAAACATGGCTATGGGAAATAATCAAAACCTTACATGGCGTGGGGAGACGAAAGACGAGAGACTAAAGACGCAAACGAACTGGCACAGGACATGGGAAACGAGGACTATTTAAACACATGAGGGAGGGGAACCCCAGGTGTACACAATAGGTGATCAACACATGACGAGACACCAGACATTCCCCCAGACGTGACATCCTTTTTCCGCTGTTGCAACATGTGGAGCCTTCAAAATACGCTTTCATTACCCCCTACCCAAACCAGGGGTTGTATCCCCACCCTGCCTTTACCGGTACAGTTGGTGAGAAGTTGGGGTAGGAGATGATAGTTCTATTTGAGGTAGGATAGCTGAGGAAGAGATAGTAGCTGTGTTGTGGCCGGTAACGCCTTGCATTTGGGAAGTGACCCTAGGACACCAGGGAGCACTGTCTAGACTCCTTTGGGTATCATGGGCCTACCTAGATGAAACTGATCAAAGGTGGTTTCCACCTGAAGAAACTAAGGACATATTGGTTGGCAGTGGTCTATGTTGGGACCATAGGGATGAAAAGGTTCTCCATTAGATTCTGAGCCACTATTAGAATTTATTGTTCCAACACGGTTTCTTGTGTTTATTTTGTATTCCAAGGTATATTCTTAGAAGATATGTTTGCAGCCACAAGTTATACTGCACCTCACACTTTCACCAGGTTCTACAGATTTGATGTTACTGCATCTTCATTGTCCCACACTACCCACATTGTCCCATACTATGTTGATTAATAACTAGGGTGCAGTTATGGCGGTCATTGAGGTAAGCTTGTCTGGTTCTATGGGAGGCTCTACATCCCAGAGTGAGACCAAAACAAATCAAAACAAACCAAAGAAAACCTTAGGTTGGGAAGTTATTCCCAGTTCACTGAAACATGAGCAGCATATCCCACCAGACCATCCTTCCTGTATGGTCTGGTGGGAAAATATCTTGCCATGAGATCTTTCTGATATGATCAAGCTTGGTCATTTGTAACTTTATATATTTATATTTTTTCTTAATTTAACAGGCCAATTGTACACAATTACATTGTGTACAATTTCTTGTCATGAATATGATTCAACCTGGTCTCAAAATTCAATGTCACATAGATTTGAGCATTCAAACCTCAAGGATTCATGTCAAGGACCAACATCTACAGGCAGGCTTTCAATATAAAGATTCCTAGAAAAACCACTCCAAAAACAAAACACTTACCGGGTAATTAAATATAGGGAAGGTAGACATTTGAAGTTACTATTTGTAGATGATGTTTTTTTTTTTTACTTTGACACTAAAATAGACACTAAAGACCCAAACGAGAATAAAACCCTCTGAACAGTATGTGAATGGTGTCAGCATTTAAAGGGCATGCCTTCACTAGAAAACATTCAAATAAACTATCTTTAGCTTTACAACCTGCAAAACTAAAACTAACAAAAACACTTAGAGTACTATCAAAACATGACACTTGAATGAAACTCCACTGTCGAAGTCCCAGGCAGACAGAGAGGCAGCCAGGAACCCTCGATGATCCTCACACCAGATCTGTTGTGGAACTCTGAGTTAATGCAGGGACACCAGGGTTTGATATCAATGCCACAGTTTATTTGCTCATCCATCATAAGTGTCGGGCTCCTACTGTTCCCTGCAACTCCAGTTTCATGCTACGTCACTGTGTTTTACAACTTTTATGTAACACAGGGTGTATTTTCAACGTGAAGTTTAAGATGTTGATGCCAGTCTTCTTTTCTTGACTTGTAAAGGTTGCAAAAGCCAAATCATAGTAAGCAATGTAAACTATTGTCATAATGTAAGGTAGTTAAAACTGGTATGAGCCTACAAACATAGTCTTGTGTTTCGTTGAAATTTCCCCAGCCTAGTGTCAAGTCAGCGAAAGTTTTGGGGCTGTCCAGATATTGTTGACCATTGCGAGACTTGCTGTTCTGGTATGGTTGGTTGCATGTTAATAATAAAGACCGGGCCGGTTTCATTTTGAGGTGGTCTTATGGAAGACTGTGGTTGAAAACAACATATGTGTTACCAATTTGTTCAGTTCTCTGGGAATTTTTCTCATGTGATTCTATCACGAGAAGGAAGTTTCTCTTTAGTTCTCTGGGAATTTACTTTAACTATTATATTCTGAGAAAGAGGAAGTTCTCTCTGGGACATTTGGTTATACTGGGAGGAAGACGGCCTTCGTAAATGTGTTGGTTGCTGAATTATGGGAGACAGATCTTCCCAGGCAGGTGTGTGGGTCAGAGGTTTAACACCTCCCTTTGCTCCCTGCTCGGGGAGGTTTATAAACTGTATCACTGCTTTTCCCTTCGGAGCAGTTCGGTATGTCCAACGAACAACTTGGACGATCATGCTGGTTGCTCCCACTTCATGAAGTTTTCCTTTCTAATATATTTTACTTCTTATTTCCTCAGACGGACTAAAACTCTTGTTTAAAATGAAATATTCCACAACAAAAACCCTTCCGTTTTAAAGAAGAAATATTCAGTCTCATCGTCAAATGGAGTATTTTGTCATCATCAAACTGAAATAGGTCATTTTTTAATTGATAAATATGGAAAATTGAAGTATCCTACTCTTAATTTGGAAAAGTTATTTGTCTTTCACATTTCATAATTGCATTTAAGTAAATCCAGTATATCCGAGAAGAATAGAATAGTATTGATTGTTCTTATTTTTGAGCTAATCTTTTAAATGAATTTTTCCTACTCTGTAGCATATTAATCATCTGAAATAAGCAACCAAATTTAAACTCCTCAAATTGTACATGTCATCTTTCACACATGGTGTCTCTTCTGTTGGTCTATTCTAGAATGTTCAAACAGTGGGGATCATTTTCCATACAGTGACCAGAGACGATGTACCCTGTGTTAGAAATACTTCCACACGGTTGATTTATTGCAGACGTACAGTAAAAGAGAGGGGAAGAGCAGGTGACAAATATGATTTATTCATGCACGGCACTTTGAAATGCAGAGCACGCTGTCCATTGCCATATGTATCGACAGATGTGAAGGTATCCCAGCAGAGATTAGATTTCAGTCGAGCAGAGAACGCCCTGCACACACAGTAAAGAATTCATATGAATTGGGCTGTGAATGATAACAGACAGCTTTGGCTGCTTGTTAGAGACAAGGCGGGAAATACTTTGACATGGTTAAAATCCAGTAAAATCTTTGAATGAGGACATGGAGTTGGATTGATAGGCTCACTGAAGAAACACACTGTGGAGGGTGAAAAAGACAAAATAACACAACTATCATGTGTCCCATATAAAGAAAAATGTTTAGTGCACATCTTCAAAATATAACTCTGGGTGTTTTGTTGAATTCATTTTCAAATACAAAACATTTAATCTACATGAGCTTGTTTGGAGTTATGGTTCAGGTCACATTTCAGATGGTGGAATGACCATGAACACTTACCATCATACCATAATACCATGATACCAAATGAAGCCCATTCCACACCTTTTAGTGTTCTTGCACAAGCCAGAAAGGGATCACGTTGTCAAAGAGGTTGACCAGAGCACTGATGTTCATTTTAAAACTTTCTGCTGGACTCCCCCTTTGGCATGGACGGGAACACTGGAGACGGAGGAACTCCCCTCTGGAGGCCGGAGGCAGGAGGGGTCAGGAGAGGAGGGTAGTTCTGTCGGAACACTGGAAGGTTGGAGTCCAGGTGTCAGTTCATGCTTGTTTTTTTGAACCGAGAGGTTCGAAACGCTCAAATAGAGTAATAACCCCCAGTGTGTTACTACTCACAGGGATGGGCGAGGATAAAGGGAACAGGTCCAAATGCAAGACCCAGGGAGGAAAACCCATGGGGAACCAAGAAAACTAAATTATTTAGAAATACAACAAAAGCGACAGGAGAAGCTGGGTAGAAAAAATACAATTAAAAGAGGAAATACCTAAACAACCCCTAAAAGTAGCAAAACCAAGAAACAGACTGGGAGAAAGATACATGGAGAATAGAACAAGGTATGACTAAGGTTCTGACGAGGATCTGGCAAAGAGAGACACGACTGAGAAGCTTTTCTAGAGAAGCGTCTGATTAGAGAAATGAAAGCAGTTGTGTGAGAAACACAGGTGCGTGGTTGAGTCATAACTGGAAAAAGGAGGGACCTGCGGGAGGTGAAGTGACTGAGAGGCACAAAGGGAAACAGGAAGACAAGACGGACACCAAAATAAAAGCGCAGGAACGCCGAACCAAAATCCATCCATCCATTATCAATACCGCTTGTTCCCTCATGGGGTCACGGGGGGAACTGGAGCCTATCCCAGTGGTCAACGGGCGAGAGGCAGGGTACACCCTGGACAGTCCGCCAGTCCATCACGGGGCCACACACAGGACATACAACTCACATTCACTCCTAAGGGCAATTTCCCCAATCTCCAATCAACCTAACATGCAGGTTTTTGGACTGTGGGAGGAAGCCGGAGAACCCGGAGAGAACCCACGCAGACACAGGGAGAACATGCAGACTCCACCCAGAAGGGCTCGTTCCACCGGGATTCGAACCCAGAACCCTCTTGTTGGGAGGCAACAGTGCTAACCACCACACCACCGTGCCGCCCCGAACCAAAATCACCTAACCTAAAACATCGAACATGACACAGAGGGGTCAGTGTACCTTTCAGTCCTTCGGCTGGACTTAAATGTTGTTTCTGAAACTGAGCTGGGCTTAGATATCGCTGGGCAACCTGATCCAGGTGACAGTCTTCAAGACAAAATACTTAATTCCTCAGAAACCTAGAAATAAGCGGAGGGAAATTACCAGCAAACTGTGCATTTAATCAGGTCAAAATTTTCCCATCACAATATGTAAATGTCAGTGGTGTAAAAAAGCCTGTTTATCTTGGTCACTGGCTTGTAAGCTTACCCTAAATGACAGAATTTAAACACCCCAAGTACCTCGCAGTGCTCTTTCTCAGAGACATCTCACCAGAGTACATTCTACAGCAGTTACCATGCAATGGGCATCCAGCTACTTTCTCAGGATTCAGTGAATGCATGTATCTAAAGGGGTTCATGTCTGCAGACTTTTGACACATGTCACACCTATTGGCAGGAAAACAGGTAATACGTGATTGCTCATATCGATTATCCACGAGCTTTGTACCGTGTGCTGCATTGTACTCTTGGCCAATGAAAATGATCGACTGGGGCTGTATTGTGGCAAAGAAGTTTCTCATATTTTAATTGAGTTCAAAAGTTGACCAGTCCAACCACCCTCTCTTGCTTTTATGTCCGCTTGAGTAATGGCGACAGTGAGTGGCCGTGTGTGCGTTTGGTTGTATACGTGCGCGCGTGTGTGTGCGGCAGCAGCCTATACTTCAGGGGCAGCAGAATTTGAGCCAGATCATCTCTCTTCCTCGCTCCCCATCAGTTGTGATTACTTTGGTAAAACCAATTTTCCTAATGCACAGCCCTCCCACACACACACACATACACACACATCGTTACAGCAGGGTTATTGATGATGAACGTGAAAGGGAACTACTGGGGGCAAACACACTGCTGGTAAATTGAATTAGAGCAGGAGAGAGAGGCGATAGTGGGAATGAGACAGAAGGACAAGCCAGGCATGGACAAAGAAAGGAACACCGGGAGAGACAGACATGTAGGGAAGGAGTAGGATGACAGAAAAAAGGACAGCGACGGGTCGGAATGTTTAAGAACAGGACATTCAATTCAGCAGACTGTGTTTCCAAAATGGTGCAGGACGTCCAGTTATAGAGCTAAGAAAGCAAAGGACATATGGATGAAGACAAGGGAAGAGGGAGGAAACGAGAAGGAATTTTTGACGTGGTGTTTGTAGTTTGATTCCGTAGGAGGAAGAAAAAGGACGATGGGGAAAATGACATAACCCTTGAAGATGGCTTTACAATTTATTGGCTGGTATAAACTACAAGGAGAGATTCAGAGGTGAGACATTGAGACAGTTAACATAGCGTACTCCAAAAATAAAAAGCAAAGTTAGAACTCGAGTCGTTGGACTGGAGACAATTTGGGAACCTGACAGCAGCTTGATATGAAAACCTCCAGGCTCTGCAACGGCCGTTCACTTTCCAGCATCAAAAGGGTGAAGATCGGGTCACTGGTTGGAGTCTGGGGATGGATTAAGGATTTTAAATTTGATATAAAGGTTGATAAGAGCCTTCAAGCAGCTTGAAACATTTCCTTTGCTTGCTAAGCTTTACGTCTCCTTCATGTAGGTGTAATATTTCTCACTTTCGTCTTCAAGTGATTGGCTTATGTCTCTTCTTGATAATGAACCTCAATTCAATTTTCAGTGGGCTTTCATTTGAATTCTTATTCCATTTGGGAATTTATCATCCCAAGCACATTAAGGTGCAATGTTGTTTCGAAGTTTTTTTGGTCTCAGTAACTTTCTTTAAAGTTAGATTTTAGAAAAAAACTTGCAACAGCAAGAAAATTCTTTGCAAGGCTCATTAAAAAAAACAAAACAGTGTCTCTTTGTCCGTAAACCAAATATACCTCTCCTCAAGTGGCCATTCAATTGGTCAAATTTGCATACTGACCAGAAAAAGATCCAAAGATCTCGTCTGATATTCACATTTGGGTTTTATTTCCTCCATTCATTCCATTTCCCCCCCAACTGGAATTCTGGTTGAGAAAAGCTTCTCCAACTTCTATAGCTCCTTTAGCACTGCTTTTCGACATTCGTTCATTCAATCATTCCTTCATTCATTCATTCATTCATTCATTCATTCATTCATTCATTCATTCATTCATTCATTCATTCATTCATTCATTCATTCATTCATTCTTTCATTCATTCATTCATTCATTCATTATTTGTTTGTTCATTCATAATGTTTCAAAATAGATCATTAGACGTTTATATCTCTAATAACAATGATATAACAATATAGTACGTTAAATTAACGATCTTTTCATGGACTTACACAGGCCCTTTTAAGAAATCTCTTAGAGTTTGATATCAATTAATCTTTTTCAGTGTCAATGTTTTTATTATTTAGTTGTCTTTTTTATTCATTTGAGACTGCTATCACATCAGGAATTTATTCCAGAACATTTTCTTGGCCTTTTTCCGTTGTTGTTCTGAGGACATTTTTGCAAACTTGTCCACCAAAGGTTCTCTATTCATCCCCCGTGGTGAAATACCCACCCAGCATCCTCAGCCAGACCGGGAATACTGCAGCATGGGACTCAGTTGCTTCAAGTCCTGGAAACTTGACAGTAGAGGTCACAAAAAAGGTAAGACACAAGCATTTATGAACAAGCCATTGTCGTCTGAGATTCTAATTATTTCTGAACCCCTCCTTTGTGTGCTTTTGCATGCTGTCTTTGAGGGGTGACTTTTTAATGCTGAGTCACAACGTTCTTTATTCAACAAAAAAAAAGGTGGAGCATCATGGGACATGGGGATGGAGAGGTTGCTGTGTAAAATAGCAAAGTAGGAGAATGAATGCAAACTGCTTGTATGGTGTGTGTATATGTGAAAGCTGTAAAAGTTGTCCGATACTAACTGGGATGTTGAAAATACATACTTATAAGTATATATCGGCATATATATAACATAAAATCCCCCACCCTCCCTCCAGGTCAGTCATTATCCTTCAAGCTCAGGTCCAGTGTCAGAGGACTTTTCCAAGGACTGTGCTTTTCTGGGCAGAGATCTGTTATTACTGGGATCTGTTGGATCCACTCCCCTAGTTTGGGGGTGACTGTCCCCAGTCTTCCAATTGCTACAGGAACCACTGTCACGTTCGCCCTCCATATCCTCTGTAGTTCCTCTCTCAGCCCGGTCAGTCGGTCTGTCTGTCGGTCTGTCGGCCATCTATCACTATGGCCTTCTCCCTCTGCTTGTCTAAATCTACCGCCCGAATGGTTACCGTAACCAGCTTTTCTGTCTGTATCTGGAAGTCTTAGCCTGCTCATTCTCAACCACCCCATTGTCCTTGGGTATTCCAGGCTCTACTCAGCACAGATGTTCCTGCATACCATGCTGGCTGCTTGGTTACTGCGTCCCATGTATGCTCTGCCTGCTAGCACCCTGCTGTTATGTGCTGCATTGTCTCAGTGGCATATTTTCACTGACCCTACACATGGTTGAACATTTCCTTTATTTGGATTAGAAATCAAACTCTACACAGTGTACAATTTTTTAGAAAATATATATTTTTTTACTTCCGGACCATGTCGTGGTGTTACCCAACACTGTAATGCACAGTCATCATGGGCCTCTTTGTAGTTTCCATTCAAGGTACTTGTAGCTATCCTCGATGTCTGCAATGTTGCCTTTTGGTAGTGCAATCCCCTAAGTTCTGACGACCTTTCCTCCCTGTCGCATCATCCGATTACACTAGTCCTAAAGGCATTCTGATGTTGTTGCTGTATCCTAGTGGTGATCCTAGTGGTGTGGATCAGTGAATCGATATCTCATTCACTCCTGGCATACAGCTTGATGTCATCCATGTACAGGAGGTGGTTGTTGTTTGCTCCCTTCCACAGTCGGTATCGGTAGCCAGTCTTGGTAATGATCTGGCTGAGGGGGTTCAGGACTACCGTAAGCAGAATAGCAGCTTGGTAGATTCTGCACCTGATGGTGACTTGCGCAATTTGCTTGACGTTGGTCTCTAGTGTTGTTCGCCACATTGCCATCGAGTTTCTAATGAAGGTTCTTAGGGTCTTGTCGACCTTGTACAGTTTCAGGAATTCTAGGATCAATGTATGGGGCATTGAATCCTAGGCAGAGCACAGGTTTAACAGTTATCTACCAGGACCTAGTCTTTTGCCCCTCTGGTGTTGCTGCCATGAGCGAGTTAATCTTAATGGCAATGATTAGACAGGCGCTTTTACATCATGCTGCAACAGGTCATTGCTATGTAGTTAGCTGTGGTCTGTTCCTGGATCCATTGGCCTTTTAGCATTGGTATGATGTGTTGCATCCTCCTTCCATATGCCCGTCCAGTATTGCTCCAATTCTAGCCATTTATATATTTTTGAGTGCCGGGGGAACCAGGACCTTTCTGCCAGAGGGTTCTGGGTTGGAGTCCCGGGGGAACCAGGACCTTTCTGGGTGGAGTCTGCATGTTCTCCTGTGTCTGTGGGTTCTCTCTGGGTTCTCCGGCTTCCTCCCACCGTCCAAAAACCTGCATGTTAGGTTGATTGGACACTCCAAATTCCCC
This sequence comes from Menidia beryllina, assembly GCA_013363375.1. Classification (NCBI taxonomy): domain Eukaryota; kingdom Metazoa; phylum Chordata; class Actinopteri; order Atheriniformes; family Atherinopsidae; genus Menidia; species Menidia beryllina. The sequence goes on from JABUIW010000063.1 coordinate 532,796, forward strand.
TTAGGAGTCAGTGTGAGTGTGTGTGGTTGTTGGTCCTTGTGTGTGTCTGTGTGGCCCTGCGATGGACTGGCGGACTGTCCAGGGGACCCCGCCTCTAGCCCATTCACTACTGGGATAGGCTCCAGTCCCCCCGTGACCCCATTAATGAATAAGCGGTTATAAAAAAAAGAAAGAAAAAATTTTATATATACGAATGTGTGTGCGTGTAAACTTAAAAAGCTCATTGTATGTATTTTCATTGTGTTTATGTTGACTTTTCTCAGCAGGCATATACAAGTACACATTGTTTGGAGGACTTAATTCATTCTGTGATCATTGAAGTGCATCCTGACTTGTTATTGGTCCTAAGCATATGTCCTATGAATATCCACTGTTTTGGGTTTTTAGGTAATAGAGATGTACTGGCCAGTCCAGGTTCCTATTTCTTCCTATCCAATAGTGCTGGTCAGGGCGATGAGTGGTTGAAGAGCCTCAACAAAGGAGTCTGGATCCCTTTTACAGGTGCAAACACAAACACAGGAAAAGTCACTGCATATCTGAACTAAATTAAGTTTTTCTCATATAGTACCTGATCATAACAAATGATATCTGTAGTCACAATAACCCAAATCAAGCCAACTAGAGTAAAAATTAATTGACTCCATCATATACCTCTTGTGTTATTGATTTATGAGGTTTTAGTGTTCTGGAACAGTAAGTTTTCATGGGCTGCTTCCTTCCTGCAGCTACCAACAGGAAGTGTGTGAAGTAATGTTTTAAGTCCTTTAGTGCAAAGAGATGCTGCTGTTGTTCAAATCCTCCCTCATTTGCAGGTGTTTTTGGCCAGCGGTTGGAGGAAACGGTTCTGTATGAGCGACGTTATGGACTATGTTTGGTTCCCTTGGTGGTGGAGCAGTGTGTGACTTTCATTCGGGAACGTGGTCTGTGTGAGGTGGGCTTGTTTCGCCAGCCTGGACGAACCAGTCTGGTCAAAGAGCTGCAAGAGGCTTTTGATTCAGGGGAGAGACCAACCTTTGACGGGTACAATCTCTTTTTTTTAACTATTACAGTTTTTATGGGACATTTTCTTCCACAATATTGATTGCTGTGTGTTTTATTATAGCAGTACAGACGTTCACACAGTGGCGTCACTACTGAAGCTCTACCTCAGACAACTCCCAGAGCCTCTGGTCCCTTACAGCAGCTATCAGGACTTTCTACTCTGTGGAAGGAAGCTGTCAAGTGACCGTACGCTGGCAAGTGTAGCTTTGAAAATCCCTTCATTAAAGAAATAAATCTCCTAAAAAGCTGCTTGATCTGTCTGTGTTAAACATGAAACACCAGCAAAGGAAGAAGAATCATGTCCCCTTCTCTCCCCAAGATGTTTCATATCTCTTCCTCTCTCAGGGTCTTGGGGAGCTCAGGAATCTTCTTCAAGAGCTGCCAGTAGCTAATTTTAATCTGCTCAAATTTATCTGCCAGTAAGACCTCTGCAAATTATTAATTTTGTTTGGTCAAACTGCTTAAATAGGACATTTCTTTTAAAGAATAAACTGGGCTCTCTTTAAATATGTTTTTATGATCTATGAAAATGTGTGTGTGTGTGCGTTTGTGTATATAGGTTTCTGAATGAGGTCCAGAGTTACTCCAACACTAACAGGATGAGTGTCCAGAACTTGGCCACTGTGTTTGGGCCGAACATCCTTCGAGCTAAAGCTGAGGACCCGCAAAGCATCGTGGGAGGTACTATGGATAACGTTAAGATTTGAAAGTATATTTTAAGCTATTTTAAAATGATACAAAATCAAATGTGGCAAAGGAATATCTAGGAACTTTGATTTAATATCGAATTATTCAAATATTAATCTTATATTTCATCATCATATTTAGAAAAAAATGCTTGAAGTCAGTTTTTATTCAATAATAAGTGTTTGTAAATAGTGTTTGTCATGCTATCTGTACTAGGTGCAGCACTGGTCCAGGTGCTTATGTTAGAGCTGATAAGAGAACATGAGTCTCTTTTTGCAAAAGTCTCTCCAGCCATTTTTGACCATCCACTGGGAGGTTTAAATGCATCTTCTAGCCCTCTGCAATGGCCTCGTCTCCAGCCATCTTCTTGCCCTCGCCAGTTGTCTTTGCCGATCATTACAGACGGCTCCAATGAGCCAGGACAGCCACAAACGAATGAGGACGACAGGTAAAACACTCCCGTTTCACCTTCAATCACCTCTCACTCACAACATCTCCTCTATCCAGTTAGAGATTGATGTATTCTGGGATCTCATGACAAAAATCTGAATTTTCTGAACCACGAGTATCTCAGCTGTTTTAAACTCTATCATGCACAAAGGCCAAAGAAGTGTTTTAAGAGTTTTATGCAGAGATCTATGCACTCTGTTAAATGTCAAGATATGCTCACATTGTTACATACGGTGTTTCTCCTTGGTAAGGAATTTTAAAACATATGTTTGTCCCCCTTTTTCCCCACATTTTCCCCCTTTTTATGGCTTAAGAAAAAAAAATGAAAATGAAAATCCTGAAATAATCATCACTCATCCATGAAAAAAGTTAAGCAAGGCAGCTTTGAAGGTCCAATAGAAACTTAGAAATCACAGAAATAGTATAATTTAATTAAAAGAAAAGAAATTAAACTCAAACCATAATCACTATAATAAAGAACTTTAAAAAAAAACAAAACAGAGCAACTTCGCTTCTAGTGTCATACCTCTCTGGTTTTATTCTTGTTAGCCAAACATGTAGGTGCACCTGGAAAAACGGCATGGCTCAGAAAAAAGACTTATGGGGTAACTTTTGTTTGTTTGTAAGAAGACAGTTATTCTCTTACATGCATTGAACTTATTACATAGAATCTACTTTACGACTCCAACTGATGTTAGAAGACAGTTGCTCTTCACAAGCTTTGTAGAATGTCACCGTCCATCCTTCTACTTTCCTTCATTTCTATCTAACCCCTCCAGCAAGTTGTTAAGACTGCCCTGGGCCCTCACCCCCCCATTGAACATCTCTGGAAAACTTAGCAGCATCATTTTACATGTCATCCCCCAATATCGTTGATAGCAAAGCCCTTTCAAGATTTGGAAAAATGTTATTAAATATCAGGAAAATGAACTGATAAATCAACTACCTTTGAAAATGGACAACCTTTAAAATCTAACATTCATCTCTGTGCTTCCTTTAGCTCTATCCTCTCTGTTGTCCAGTCAAATCTGTCGTACAGCCAGAAGAGGCATTTTGGCCACCGCTACACCTCCTCCCACCCGGAGAACTGCCTCTTCCCCTCGCCCTCGTCCAGCCGCTCCGCCCGCCACCACTCTGACCGGCTGGACGTGGAGTGCTACCAGCGTCCTGCGGCCTGCGGCTCGTGTCCGGCAGACGCTCCGGCGTCCGGAGTCAGCGTCCAGCCACGCAACCAGCGGCCGGACGAGTCAACGTCGCCCACGCTTTCAGGGTGGTCAAAGGTTTGGCCCGTCCAGAACGAGAAGGCCTCCTGTTTCTGGGGTGGTGCGGACGAACAGAACGCCGTCCAGAGGACGGTCAGCGCGGGCAGCAGCGGGACTCAGGAGGACAGCACCCTCTCTGCTTACGACAATCTTAAAGGAGCAACTCCTCATCAGAAGAGGAAGAAAGCTAAGAGTGCTTCTGGTCAAGATTCTGGATCAAACCCTCAGGAAGGCCTGATGGCGTCTTCTGAAGTGGAGGTGGTGCAAGCGGATGTAGGGCCGACAAGACGTTCCTCCTCCTCATGGTCATCCTGCGAGGTTCTGCCCCTGGACGAGATCAACCAGGATTCCCTGGTCACCGATCCGGACTTCTTACCGAAGACAGCCCAGAAAAGGGTCGTTCACGAGGGAGAAAGCAAAGACGACGGCCAGGACCGCGCGACTCATCAGAACTCCCCGGCGTCCTGCTCCGTGGTCAGTGACAGCACCCTGAGCACCGGCAGCTCCGAGGTCTTCCTCCCCTCCGGTCCTCCAGACCCCCAGGGGTCGGACGCTCAAACCGAGCCCACGGACGCTAGCTCGCAGATCGCCGAGCTGCGGCAGCAAATGACCCAACAGAGGACGGAATACCAGAGCAAGATAGAGAGGTGAGAGACGAGCAGGTACCCACCTCCATTCCCCTTTGAAACAAACATCAGAGCTACCTTTATCCATCAGCTGCCACTGGTCAGCAGATGGATACGGGGTGTAAAGGCTCGTGTGTGTGGCAGTGGCGGACCGTGCATTTCACACCTAGGCCTTCAGTAGTGCTCCGTCTGAATCAATTCACCCCTCAATAACTATTTTATATAAATAATCTTATTATGTAGAAATACAGTAGGGATGTCTCGATCCAGCTTTTTGTATGAAAGTTGAAAGTTATTTATCTACTTACTTAGTTGTCAGACTCGTGTTGAACAGGGATTTACTCTGATAACAACTTAATGGTTAGGACACAGACCTGTGGGTTAGCAGATGCTAATGCTAATGCTAATGCTCGGACTTTTAAAAAAAATGGATCTGGAGTCTGGATTGGCATTTTCTCATGCCGGCCGATACGTTTCAAATATTGGATCGGGACAAGCCTAAAATACAGTCTAAAGATCAAGGGTGCACAAGTCTTTTACTCCTGCAGCTACAGCTGCGACCCCCCCCCCCCAAAAAAAAAAAATCAATAATATCCTCATAAACTCGCAATATTATTTAGGAAAAAAACAACATTTTACTCACTTACTTTTCTTGAAAAGTCCTTTTTGAAAATGGACTTGACAGTAAATCCGCCACCAAATCATAAAATAGCTATTACACCAACACAACTATATTTCGGTTTGTTTGCTTGCTTTGCCCTGATTGGATATCTGAGTATCCAATCAGCGGGCGTGAATACGGTGACGTTGCCTAGGCCTTCGAGAAGGCCCTGGAGTCACCAACTTAAAATCTGATTGGTTGAAGGAACAGCGTAGGTACTCGACATGTATTTTCTGTTGGGGGGGGGGGCCTGCAGAACGGATTGTGAAGGCCTCCAGGCAGACATCTTTGACTTTGACCCTGCCTAGCGACAAATAATTGGCTGAAATGTGATTGGTTAAATGCTTTTACATGAAAATGCATGTCTGGAAGCAGCGCAACTAGGGGAAAAGCTCTGAAAGGAAGCGGACAGACTATTTAGAGATATTTAATACGTTTCCATGGACAAAATACGATTAACATCAGTCTGTGATTCAGATATTTTCTTAGGCCTGCAGAGAAGGCCTTGCAGGCCCTGACGGCCCACCACTGGTGTGTGGTGTGTGTGTGTGTGTGTGTGTGTGTGTGTGTGTGTGTGTGCGTGTGTGTGTGTGTGTGTGCGTGCCACAGGCTGGAGCGCTGCAACGACCTCCTGGAGCGGCAGGTGGCGGTCCTCCGACTCAGCCTGGAGCAGCAGAGGAGAAGTCAGAACGTCACCGAGACAAAGATCCGCAACATGGAGAAAGTCAAAGCCGACGCCGACCAGCGGAACTCCGCCCTGCAGCGGGAGATGGAGAGCTTCTTCAGAATGTACGGGCAGATCAGGAGAAGAGAGGAGGACCAGGGGAGGAAAGGGAGAGGCAGCATATGAGTTCCGCAAATTAACCGAGGAAGGCAAAAGAAATGGATATTTCTCTCAAACTTACAGGCACGATTGTTCAGAAACTGAACCGTGTCTAAAACAAATGAGTGAAAACAATCGTATGTCATTCAAATCAATCAAAATCTTTCCTACGGGTGGGTTGGAACACATATTTGTTTTGGAAAACTTTAATATTTGGATTTCCTGTCGTGTGGACTGTTTATCGGAATTGTAAGAAACATTTGACGGGATTGTACTTTAACAAATCAGACACCAGACTGGAGGCTGTTGTTGTGTTTTCAGACAAATGTTAGTGGATCATGCCAAGTGGGAAGAAGTGGAGCCAGTTTTTCTGAGGCCAGAGTTATAGCTCAGTCCTCTTTCAGTACAGATCCAAAAACCCTAGCGCAGCAGTCAGCTTTTTTTTTAATCTATAAAAGCTGTTTTGCTTATTCTTTCTCAACCCAATCATTACTGTCTTGACCTTAAAACTGGGCAGAGAGGTCTTAAAGATTAATCAAAAAGTGTTTTCTGCTCTTAGTGCTGAAAGAAAAATGTTCCTGTAATTGAGTCAGGAACAGTTTAAAACCAGGGCAAGCCCCTTTTTATATATATTTGGAATGCAGATGATTTTTCTTAAAAAACTATATAATATACTTTATTTGTAAAAAGTAATTAGAATAAAGACAGACCTTTATATAACATTATATGTTCATTTAGCATTTCCCAAACTGAGAACATGAACAAGAGGATTCGACTCATCTCTGTAAGCTTAACTTATTCTAAAACCCTTAATTCTCCTGTGTGTACGACAGGGCTTATAATACGTTCATCGTTTTTATGTAATGTGATTTGCAATACAAGTGTTTCTTTTAAAAAGACCACTTAGACTTAATACCTTGTTTTGACTTGTTGAGCATAAATTAATTTGAAATTATTGGGGGAAATTAAGTTTACTCTGCATGATCAGGTTTGTTGCAATGTCATAATAACAAGACTGAGTGTACCCAGTTTTATCATTAATTCCCATGAATAAATCTGCATGTAAGGACACATGTTGTAAGCGTCACAGGCTTAAAGAGACAAATGATCCACTGTGATATCCGCGGAAACAAACTTGTTTTTCACTAAAGCTTTTCTTATTCACAACTAATGACCAACTTCTTTTTTTGTTGAGAATTAAACATTTATTCTCAAAAATGTGCTCACAGTAAATAATAAGGACAGTAAATCAATGATGCAAAACAAAAACAACTTGGAACGTTTTCATTCTTTCACATACAAAAGACCGCACATAACTGACGTGAACGCTCTCATGGAGCACAGCCCACAGGAGACGGCGTGACCCTGAACACATAAACCCGTGCACACGAACACTAAACAGCGACACAGCCACGTCTAAACTCTACATTTGGTGACAGGAGTGCACTTTCCTCAGTAACCAGCTTTACGGTTGCTTTATACATCATACTAAAAAATTACAGCAGAACTTTAGGAGGAAACATTTCCAACAAAGGTAGAAATGAAAGGACCTAAAAAGGGGAATCCTGGATCCTGACATCATAAGGCTAGGGTTAGGGTTAGCTCTTCTCGGCTGGCAAAAACCAGAAATGGAAAAGGAGAAGAATACTTTGCGCTTAACTGGAGCGATAGAAATCCTTCATATTAGTGATCTATTAAAAGAAAGTTAACAGACATTATCTATTGAATGATTTTGCTTTCTTTTCTTCCATTTTGGTCACTTTCCTTTTTTAGGAAACCAAAACACTGTGGATGACAGACTAAGTGGAATGGCTACTTTAAGATCAGAAATCCACGAGCACATACAGACGATGCAGATATTTTTATCTCTTCATAACCAAATGGAATGTAATGGAATATGTTTTTTTTCTGATTGTTTCATTATTGCCAACATACACTTAGACAAATTAGTTAAATTAATTCCTCCCATCCTGCTTCGTGAAAACCTCAGGTTAATATGCATCTTGAAGATTAAGGGAATGCAATGGGGGATCTCTGGGATTTATGGGATCAATTCAAATGTGTCCTCGTCTTATCAGTTGATCATAGACTATAAAGACTCATGAGCTGATTGGTGACAGTCTGACCATATGACACAAGCCAGCAAAAACTGACTCTTTTATTTATTTTTCATTTAGTGAACTAATTGCTGAGTTGGTGGAACTGGTGCAGAACTGCTGGAAATCCTGACAGCATGATTTAACCCTTTTTTAACCCAACTTTTTGTGGTTTTGGTTGTTGATGGTGTTCTGGCAACACACTGACACCAACACACAAAGTCCAGATGGGTAAGACAAACCGATCAGGTGGTCCAGCTTATTTGGAGGGCAAAATGGAAAATAAATACATTTTGAAAACGAGAAAACCAAACTTATAAATGAAGTGGTGCAACCAGTGATCAAAACTTTAGTGCGCAAGCTGAGATACAAAATTCAAAGGTAATCTTCCCTCAGAAATGATTCTAACTTGAAATGCTGTTTTTGTTCTTTTATGCATGCTTGAAATAGTTTCAGTTAATCATACTGACGTTAGCTGATTAATGTCAAAGCAAAAAAGGCAGACTTGTTTTGGTGGTGAGACAACAGGACGGGATGCAGGTGGGTTATGGGAGGTTTTCACTCCACGGGGACCCTCAGTATCTACAGGGTGTTGTCAGCGGTGGGTTGTCCTCTCAGAAGCCGGAGGGTGTGAGGATGTTCATGTCTCTGTGTTTGAGCTTGTGTGGCCGGGCCCCCTGCCGCGGACCCTCCACGCTGGGGATCTCCATCTTGGGCAGCGAGGCCAGCTGAGAGTTGTCGACCGCCCGCGTGGCCTGGGACTTCATCACCTCCATCGGGGTGGGCTTCTGCGCTCCACGGTAGGCCTGGACTGCAAAGCCTGCTGGGAGGATGGAGAGAGAGAGGAAAAAGGGAAACCTTGTGAGGTTTTTCAAAACGGATGCATTGTGAGATTCAAATTTAAACATAAAGGGACAGACATAACATGTCATATATAATAATAATATTGGTTAATATTAGCATGTATTGTAATGTTACTGATGTACTGACAAATAGAATATGTAACTATTTTGTCGACATTGTATTTTATTTTCCCTTTCTGTTCTTTATCTTACCCTCTGGTGTTTTAATTTATTTTAATTTTTTGGGTATATTTTTTTTGCATAAAGGACCCGGATGGCAAGTTAGACTTGATAAGTAATTATCCTCTTATATTCCTCAAATCTAATGGATAAGACTAAAGCATATCAAATTCAATGGGTTTATTTAATCTGCTAGATTTTAGGGACGTAAACAGCAATACTGTCATTTTGATGCAACCACCTCAGCTACAAATACTGATATCCACTTTTAAAATAATTATTCCCATTCAATTCTACACGAATGTCGTCCTAGAGAACAGAATTTAGGTATCCAAATCACACACAACCATCCCATGTGTAATAATCTACATATGTAATCATCTACAAAGGAAATGGAAACCCTTCTAAGGAGAAATTCTGCATCACCAACAGACAGTCTGAAGGTTATTCGTTCATCCTTTAACCAAAGTCCTGAATGAGGGTGTTAAATATTGAGTTTGTGCTTTCCATCTGTCTTTATTTGGATGCTGTAAGCTGGAAAAATCCTAAATACTGAAATTTCTTTAAGGAATCTTTCGTGAATCGACAACTAATCAACATTTGTGTCTTTTGCTGAGGAGAAGCTCTCACCTGCTGCTGTGCTGTCGGACCCAAGGTCAGAGACGGAATTCTGGATGAGTGGCCGCGGGCCGAAGATGCCCCACCGCTCCACGGCCCCCCCCCCTCCTGCAGCGGGGGGGTCTGCTGGCCCCATGTCCACGCTGCTGTGGCCAGAGCTGACGCTGGCCTCTGAGCTCGTGCTGCCGAACCAGCCCCTGCGCACACACACACAGAAAGGTCGGAGTTTTTAGCCCGTCTTTAGGCCGAAAATACAGGAGTGTGACCTGATAACAGAGCACTCAGACACACACCTGCGCGGCTGCTTGGGCGAGCTGTGGGGGGTGCTGGATGGAGTGGACTGAGCAGAGGCACTCTTCTCTTCTCTGGTCTCCATTCTCTGCATCTGGAATTTCTAAATGACAACAAAAAGGCTTGTAACAAAAAAGGTCACAATATTAGAAACCTGCAAAGACCAAAGTTACATTTTGGACCTTTGAAATCATCATTCTGAATAAAAAAGAACATTTTTCTTACATCAGTGAACAAAAGACAGAGCTATAGTTTTATCTATAGCTACATTTTTTGTCTGAGGATTATGCTACAGCGTTTAGAAATCCTATGGCTGCAGAATGTAATACAAAAATGACATAAGGTTTAAAATTTCTCCATCTGTACACTTTTTCAGAGTGGATATTACAAATACACAGCATATAAAAAACACTGCATCATGTCTCCTCTGATCTGACTGTTGTTAAATTGGGCATTTGACACTTGAAGTGCTCCCTCTTGTGACCTGTTTGGAGTTGTGCAGCAGAAGAAAACTTTCCCTCTAGGGATCTTTCAATTGACGTAAATCATAAGTGACACCTTAACCTCCCAGCTTGGGTCTGACACCTCTTCTTAAAGAGATCAAATTTATCAGATAAATGTCCACCTACAGGTATGTTTTTCCCCACATTTGAAAGCTATTTAAACGATCTGCTTCAGTTAACTGTAAACTTTGATGCTCCCTGTTATCACATGTTTACACCAAGAACAAAGTTAAAACCTGAAGTGAAGCCATTTGCTATTTTTATCAGCCGTGGAAAGTAATGATCAACCCAGGAAAAGCCTAAAGAGCTTAATCTATTTCTTTACAGCACATGAGGTACTCAATGTTGTTCTCTTTGAGGTCATATTAGCATATGTGTGAAATGTGTATTCAGAGCAACTGAATGGAGAACTGCTTCTTTATGTAATAAAACCTTTAAGATTATCAAATGTTCAACTATGATCCTGAGCCATGGTTAGCTGAAAGCTGAGGAGAGGAACCCACCTCAATGAGAAAAACCTCAAAGACCACAAGAAGGTGGTGCCTCTTTTCTACACTTGGATGAGTTCATAGTAAAACGCTACACACCTAAAGTGACCCTAAACATCGCACCCCGCACACAAACATCTCATCAGAATCAGAAATACTTTCATAATCCCAGAGGGGAATTATTAACTCATTGGCTGTCAAAGACGTCTATAGACGTCTTTTATGTTTTTCAACGAGAGTGGCTGGGGGAAAGCTTGTCCGTAAATATCGGCTTCTAGACAGAGTATGTAGTAACTATGGTTTTTGCCGTTTTATAGAAGGATACAACTTTTAAGATGTTTGAGGTGTCACTAAAGCCAAAAAAAATAGCATCAAAGACACTGCTCTGCTCGAACTGTATCTTTTGACAAAAAGCTTGTTTTCTCCATTTATTGGTCAAAAACTGGTGTTTTTGTTGAAACCAACCTATGTTCTACTGCTGATTACTAAAGAACGGAATACGGTAGAAACAAACATTTTTTTCCTGATGAAAGAAGAGAGTCTACTCTTTCTTTTGGTGTGTTCGGTGTTTACATAGTCATAGCACAAACTATTCTGTGGCTCTGGAAAAATCAGTCAAAATGCTAAAAAAAACTGGCAGTATGAGACTCTGTTCTGGCAGTCAATGAGTTAATTAAATGATCATTAGTTATTAATTGATTATTAGCACCTCAGGTATTGGTCCCTGAGCTATTGTTGACATTAAACAACTCTAACTCCACATTCATAAGGAGATGAATGAATCCACACAGCACATATGTGAGGTGGACCAGGTCTTACCTGCAGGGACTCGGGCATGCGATGGTGGTGTCTGGTCTCCTCGGCAGTGAGGCCTTTGTGGGGCGTGTAGCCCGCGTCGGTGAGTCCCGCTCTCTGCTCAAACTTGTACACACTTTCCTGTGTGTGCTCTGACAGAAAGGAAGATTTGGAAGACGTCTTTGTTTTGAACAACCACATTTCTCAGATTGCTGGGAACTGCTCTCAGTCATTCTTAAGTTTCTGAGCATAAAAGTGTTTTGTACTGAGACTGCAGGCTGGATCCAGTCGTTTAGTGGAGTAGAAAACGCACACAGCTGCCACTGAATGTCTTTTTTACTTAATTTGGTTTGGCCAAATCCACCCAACAGCTGTGTGGGGATTGTTCAGGGAGGTTTACAGAATGCGACATTACTTTTTCCAGCGGAGGAATTTGGTATGTCGTACACACAAGGTGGACTTTTAGTCAGTTGGACTAAAACTCTTGTTTAAAATAAAAAAGTCCACAACAACAAGATATAGAACAAGACAGATTTGGTCATATGGAAATCCATTTCAATTCAAAGCTAGGATTTGACAGCTGCTCTTTGATTTTGATCTAATCCACAAACGGCCTTTAGAGTTTCTCATTATTATTCCCTTTCTTTGGAGTTTGGAATTGATGACATTCACAGTTTTGGTATTCGGGAGAAAATATCTTCAGGGTATGGAGAACACATCAAAAAAAGATTCTGCTTTTGATGGTGCCAATACGGATTAAGCGTTAGAACGTACTCGTGATGAGAGAGTTCATGATGACCGAAGAGGCCTTGGCCTTCACTACAGCGGGTGGTCTGGACTGGACACTCTCCTGGACACCTGACTGTCTGGCTGCACCGCTCTCATCCTCCTGTTGGATAGTATAAGAAAACACACAAACATTATCTTTAGCAGACAGTAACACACAGTCTGATTGACATGATCAGTGATATTCCCATAAAATGGCTCTGGCCGTTGTGGCGATAGCCCCCACCTCAGCAAGGTGCAGGAACTTCCTCTCCGGGATGACGGGCCGCTTCCAGAGGTTGTTGATGCTGATATCGTGGGGTGGTGTGGACATGGGGGCCTCCAAGTTGTCGTCATAGCTGAGGGCTCGTCGAGTCATTCCAATGGGGAGCTTCATCCCACCCATTCCGGGAAACTCAATAGCTGCAGGAATAAATGGAAACTATGGATTCCACAGGCCATAATCTATCTCTCTATCTCTCTCTCTCTATCTATCTATATATGTGTGTGAGTACATACATATGTACATGTACCCACTGGTCAAAACTTTAACCCTGTAATGCCAAATGTATCATATCTGATTCATACGGTTTTGCGTCTGACACCTTTTGCATAATTTAATAGTAAAAACTTTGCTCAAAATCCTAATTTACACAATCAGATACACCTGATAACAGGGGGCAGAAGACTACACAAAAATAATCTTGACTTATCGCACAGTAATTATTGCAATTCAAGTCGTGCAAGTCCAATGAACAGCTTGAAATGGTTTCCTTAAAGAAAACTACCTAAAGCTGTATGCCAACATGTTTAATCCTGAAGCCATCATACCATGTAAGTGCCTTTGCTACTTTTGTACACACTTTAATAAAAATATGAAGCAGAAATGGTACAAAGGTAATTACTGACCAGGGAGAGGTTAAAGAAGTAAAGGTTTGGTTACCCAAAACCGAAAAATACTGCAAATTTCAGAATGATACAAAAGGACTTGTTCGGTGTTGCTCTGCAGCACTGAAGGTTGAAACAGTCTTGAAAGCTGGTGCTACTAATTCCTACATATGGGTTGTAACATAAATATACAACTCCCAAAAAACTGAGGGAAAACGTACCTGGTAGGTCGCCTGAGCCAGACATGACTTCGGTAGGTCGATGAAAATATCAGCAAGGGTTTGACCTGAAGAAACAGCGAATAGAAACGTTCACATTTACATGCAGATGTAAATAACAGCACAGTGAAAACATCTCATCCTCCAGCTTAATCGTTCTTATGTGGCTGGTTAAGTAACATCAGGTTTAGGCCTTAAACTGCATGAGGGAAGAAAGAGATTAGTTACAATAGAAGGCCAGTGCTACTGCATCAATCAGTGCTTTTTAGGAAATCAATTGACTAAGTCGGATAAAGTCCAGTGGAAGGCGGACAACCACAGTCCAAAGGATATCAGTGATACAGCTACAGAGGTACAGGAGCAGGTTCTGAGAACGGGAGCAGATATTGATAGTGAGGTGAACAGAAAGATCACAGAAAGAAGTATGGAGCAGAAAGCTGGAACTAAGTGAGCCAGGGCCACAGGAAAGAATGGGAGGCAGTCAATAGAGATGAGTTCATTATATTTATTAGGTTGGGAGGAAAGAAAAGCAATACACTAAAGAAGATGGGAGATATACTTTACTCCAATGTTGTAGAGAGATTTGTGAGAAAGCTCAAAAAAGGGTTGAACGTTTAAATTTAGTTAGGTAGAAAGAGAAAAGAAAAATGGAGAAACTGGTTAAGAAAAGACGATAGTTAAGATATAAAAAACAGAGGAGAGGGAGGGAATTCGTGTTTTGCTGGAAGACTTAAGAAGCAGGCTAGCAGTACTTAAAAGAGCAGAAACAGAGAGACGATAAAGAATAAGTACGGACTAGGTTTTACAGGGACATGTTTAAGTTTGTTACAGAGCCTGGGGTGGAAAAATGTCTACTAAAAACACATTCAGATCTTGAGCGGTGTTAAGTAGCAGACATGCTCCACTAGGAGAGAGAGCTAATGTGGATGCTGGACCACCTAGGTGGAAGCAGGTTAAGGAGGCAGTCAAGTGTGCAAAAGCATCGTTAGCCCAAGGTCCAAATGGAGTCCCTTACATTTTAAAAGTACACCTGACGGATGAATGTTTCCTAGAACATGGTTAAGACAGGAGGCCTTTTTATTCCAAAGGAGAAAAAGTCCACAGACCTGGGTTAGTTCTGAATGATCTCTCCCCTACATGTAGAGGGGAAGATCTCCCTTAGTGTTGCAGCAAAGAGATTATTATTTATTTATTTATTTTACAGAAAGGAATATCTCAATAAACACTACTGTGCAAAAAGTAGCAATATCAGCTTTTGCAGGGTGTTAAGATGATATGCATAAGGAAAACACATAGATATGTAGAGTAAGGGCCATAAGCACAGCAGACATTTGTCCAGTGGAAGCAAGATGTAGGATTTGTACCGAGGTCTGTTGTTTCTTTGTTGAGGGAGTTAGGTATAAATAGATCATGTGAGGAAAATAGTAAAGAACATGCTTTGTATGTCGTATGAACAACTTTTATGATCGTCCTGGTTGCTATTACTTCATGAAGTTTTCCTTTTTAATGAATTTCTATTTTCTTACTTCTTCAGACGGACAAAGACTCAAAGCACCACTCGCTCTAAACTTATGTAGTAGCTTAGCTCCAAGTGGTACTTGGACAACAGCATTTACATTAAACAGAGCTAGATGAGATGGTTTGGAATACAATTCGACAGCTGGACAGGATTTAGGGAGATACAAAATATCTTGAAATAAGGAGATCTTGGAGAGTTCCTGTATTGGGGGAAAATACATTTAATGTATTTTGTGGCATGAAAATTCTCAGGCATGTGAAGAAATAAGAATTAGTCCATTTCTAGTACCACCTGCCATCACAAAAGAAGGTGAACAGAAGCAAAGGAACATTTTTTTTAAAATGTTAGTAGAAAAATAAGATAAATCTCCTACTACACTCTCTGGACTAACAATATAATACCATTTTACTGTCAACTAGTATTACACAAAGATAGGTTTGAATGACTAAGTTGCAGATTTTGTTGGAATTTTCACTTAAGGAAGAAGGGGTCAGCATTCATGTTAAAAAATAAACACATCATACATTGAAGAGAAAGGCAGATGTGTGAGGGACAGAGGCCTGTGTGCTGTAGTGGTGCTGTAATCTGTGTGGATTATTCCAGACATGCTGCATTACCTAACCAGGGCTGCGTCACAGCGCTCACTTCAAAACAAAAGTACACAACTCATATATGGAACTGCATTCATAACCCTGCTCAACATGATGTTTCTATGATACCTTAAAATATATAAAATCACACAAATATTTGTTATATCAAGGATACCTGGGGAAAAAACATAAAAATGAACCAATTATACATACACTTCCAATTTAAGCATCAGGAATGACAACAATTGTCAATGGATACGAGATGCAATTGGGGGGGAATAAGTCAGAAACAGGCAGAAAGATACAGCATCAATCTACATTAAAGCTAAATCGAATATTTCTATCAATTTTGGCAGCACAAAATAGAAACGTCTGAGCTTTTATTTTTTATGAAAACATATACCTATCGTTGGAATTAAAGAAGAGGGTGGAGCAGATTCACAACGTTTGAAAACATTAGCATTACTGAGACGGGAAACTATTAAAGCAAATGTAGGTCACTGAAAATGATATCGAAATGACAACATTCGCAGACTGTGGCTGTTCACATGGCAACTGTCCTCCAGGCTATGATGTAGCGGAGCCAGAATGCAGTAGAAAAGATGTCAACAGCTTGCAACAAAGCAGGATTAACGGTAGTGTTATTCGTGTAGTCAAAGGTTTTTCTCACCAGAGGTAAATGCAGTTTCAAATGGCTGGTAAGGACATCGTATATCCAGTAATGTCGGCTCGCATTAACGGAAAACCGCAGGGCAGTTGAAACGCAGCCATTTGTGTTTAAGAAAAACTGGAGCTTCCTGGATTTGGCTGGTCTTTGACTTGTTCTCGCAAAACATCGCGAGATTTGAATTCATTAGCACGGCTTTCGGACTTTTGACTTTTGACACGAAGACAAATAGTTAGAATGCCCAAATTAAATAAAATAGTAATAGTAAAATAATTATGACAAATATTTATTTATATTTTTTTAAAAGAATATTTCAGCTTTTCGGTTGAATATAACTGCTGAGGACAAAAAAAAGTTATGTTCAATGTTTGTGTATAAAGGCAATAAATATTCCTCGGCAGTTTCCTCGAGAACTGAATGAGGAGTTTAGTTGGTCAGGCATTGACTTTAGTATAATTTATTCTTGGAAGTGAACATTGAAAGCATTTTAAACTGATAAAGTTGCAGTTTTTTATTATTTTTTTGTACATTGGTGTTGTAATACTGTCCCCAGAGCTGTAATACTGTTGGTGTTACTCCCATGGAAGGTCCCACAATGTCACAGACTGTTGTTGCTGTCTGGTTCAGGTGAAACTGATCTCAAAGCTGACTACAAGGATATTTGGAGAGATCAGATGCAGGCAGGGCTGACTTATGTCAGATGAATTAACCCGACAAACACAGATCTCAAATTTCCTCTGACACCACATAATGTAACTTTCATTTACTTTTTCGTGACATGTTGGATAAGTATTGCATTGTTAAAACTTAACACACTACAAAGCCAAGTCTGCTAGAGGCCATCTATGACTCGCGGTATCATAGTTTTGTGTTGAGTATTTGACAGTTCCACAACAAAGTGTCCTGTTGATGCCAGTATAAGTAGATCGGCCATTCCAGGCCTTTGCAGCAGACATCTCAGAGCTCCCTGTGTGTTCACAAAGCCGGGGACTGTGTTCTAATGGACCCTTTTATACAGTACACCAACCTCTTTTCACTGTACAACCACTGTATCAATGTGAAACAAAGTGTCATGTGGATGTAACTTCGAATGTCTACATGCTTTTTCTGTGGCAAAAGTGTATTTTGATGACTATGCGAGATGGTATGGATGGCCAGAGAGTCTGTAGTGTTTCACCTCCATTAGCCAGGGGACAATGTTTTCTTGGATACTGATAAATAAGCTTGTTCCAAGATGGAAGGGTCCCTTTGTTATCGACTGAAAATTGGGCAAAAATGCAAGTCTTGATGTCCCTTAAAGGCCGAGGGATCCTAAAAAATATGAACTTATGCACATGGATAAGACAGAACTTTTCCATCTTTTCCTGATGACAAACACGCCTTGAGATTATCTTATCGCTTTAACCATTATCAGCTCCAACAGCCTTGCAATGAACTCTCCCTTTTCACTTTTCCGATGCTCCATATGCGTCTGCAAGAGTGGGAATGCAGTCCTCACCTGTTCCTGGAAGGACTCTGGCTCAGTAAACCCCCCCCCAGCCCATCGGCCTCTGGCTGTGAGCCCCCGGGCCTCATCCGTCTTCACATCCCTGTGGCGTCCAGCAGTGGGTGCCAGATTTGTTCACCTGTAAATTCAGGGACCCTGATGTTATAGAATCTTTGTATAAACCTTTAAAACTATTTTCATGTTATGATGTTCAGATGATTGCTTTGGCACAGTTCAAACAACGGTTCCGTTTTTTGTGTTTTAGCTAGTTTTCTGTGCCACACTATGCTTAAAGTTATAAAGTCAGAAAGCAGATGAATTGGCAGGTGAGTGGGTACCTGTGGGCATGTCTGTGGCACGTGACAAGATTTCTTACCCTGCACAAAATGACCAGTTTACTCGTTAATCAATATATCTAGTGTAAGATAGCTTTATTATTCTAAAAATATTAACTTTTTTGGATATATTTCGGCATCAGTCTCCCATTTGTCTCCCTCTTCTGGCGCACTTCATTGCCAACACGCCACTTGTTGACCGTCTGAACCTCGGTCTGAACCGTCCCACCTTGTGACGCGCACGGCAGGATTTGCATAGAAGCCCGCGGCGCGCCTCCCTCTCCAGAGTTACGTTTTCTTTGGAAGAACTGCTCCGACCGGACTTTCCTCTTCGAAGTTTGCCAGGAAGACCAGAAAGTCAGTCTGGTTGGGAGGACTTCTCCGCGCACGCCGACGCCGAAACCCTCCCTGCGCGTTCCGGGGCGCACTGTTCCGTAATCGTAAGCGTAATCGGAGCTTTCCACAGTTTCGCTCCGGCTTCTACTCGAGATGTCTTACAACACGAACCAGAGGACGACGACCCGGACCTACAGGACGGTGAACGTGCCCCCCCAGGAGCAGGTGACCACGGCGGTGGCCCCCCTCTCCCCCGTGACGCAGGTGTCCGCGGTGCCGTACGCCATGAACGGCTCGTACGAGACGATGCGCTACCTGATGCCGGTGCAGCAGGCCGCGCAGCAGCCGTCCCTCGTCCTGATGCAGCAGCCCATGATGCAGCAGCCCATGATGCACCAGATGATGTACGTGCAGACCCTGCCGCGCGTCAGCATCGGGAGTCAGGGCTCCGAGGTGCTGTACCAGATGCAGAACGCGGTGGAGGTGAGGTCCAAGCCCCTCTGCTTTCACACACAAACCCGTTAAACCGTCATTACTGACACATTTATTAAGAGGGGGGGTGCATCAGGTAGCATATCTCTGTCAGAACTTTTAAGAAACTTTTTAGAAAGTTTCTTAAAAGTTACTGGCTCAGAGATCATGAAGCTGCCTACTGAGGAACACCTCCATTTAATGGAGCCAACCGCACAACATAACTCACCCAACTTCCTCGTTGCATGTCAGTTATCCATTATCCAAATAAAGACTTTATTAGTTGGGCTACTTGCAGTACAGTAGACTGATTGTTACAGATGTTTGCGTCACGCTCTCATGGTTTAATCTCAGGTTGTTGTCATTACTTGTTCTCTGAGTTAATGTGTTCCAGAGACAAACTCATTTATTCAGGTGATGTTTTGGGGGATTCTGAAGAATTTCTCACCCTAAATAGTCATTACTTTAATTGGACTAAAAAAGTGGATACTGCTGTTGCATTTAGCAGACGCTTTTATCCAATGCAGCTTAGAATGCAGATACAATATTGCAATTGAAATAAAAGCTAACACTGAATTAATAGGTCTAATATGATCTTTTTTTTTTTTTTTTTTTTTTTTTTAAACTTTTATTTAATTTCTCCCAAACATACAAACTTTGTAGAAGACTGGTCAAAAAAACAAACAGCATATCAGCACTACATCCAAGAGTCCATCCATGAGTTCTATCTCCATAGCAATTGTCCGTTAGAGTCCATTTTACATTCCACTCCCAGTGTTTCTAATATGATCCTTTGAAGAGAGAGTTAATAAATCTCCTCCCACTGCTGCTGGGGTGTCAGACATGTCATTTCGTTAGTTTGCCAGTCCCAATCTGTCACAGCTGTCTAGCAGGGCCGTGGTGGGCATGCCCTGAGCAGTCATCTTACCTCCCGAGGGTTGGCACGTTTCCCATGTGTCATCCATGTGTCTGAGTTCCTACACGGTGCTTCGAATTTTCACAGCCTGGTTTAGATGAGCGGGCAAGAGGGGAGTTCTGAAGGCCAAGCCTCTGCTAATGAGCTGGAAGTCAATACCATTTAACATTAGGGTAGTGTCATGAGTTGTGATTGTTTTTGGTACATGATCTGTGTTTTAGGTTTTGTGGATTTGTTTCCAGATTGAGTTATTAGGTTCTAGTTTTCTGTTTTTTTTAATTCTGTTTCTGGGGTCTTGTGTCCCCTCGGTCACTCCTCATGTTCTGTCTCATTCTCAAACTCATAGAAAATATTAAAATACTCTGCCATTACCTCTAGTGTCTCTTCAAGGTTGCTTTCCATTGCTACTGTAGTTTATTTCTTAGTTTATTAGTATTAGTTTTATTAGTTCATTAAAAGGCAAGAGGCTGTGCCTTTTGTTTAAATAAACACGAGTTTCTCTGAATGTTTTGGTTCCTGGGTTCTGCATGTGGATCCGTACACCTGAGGCAACCGTGCAGGGTTTAATTTTCCTTTTGGATAATAATCATAGACCTTAGAATATTTGCAACAGTCAAAAAAAAAAGTAAAAAAAAGTGATACAGCTCCAAAAACATAATGTTCACCATAGTTCATTTCTTTGCAGTTGACCTTTGTAACATGTTTAATTTACATTCAATATCCATTCAATCTACTCTTTGAACCCAAAAATATGAATGAAAAAGATTTAAGGGGGACTTCAAAGTCAGATATGCCTTATTTGCACAACAGAGATGTGAACATAACTCCACAGACGACCTGATCTTTATCAGTCAGATCACTTATCCCGCCATCTGAAAATATTGTCAGAAATACAAACAGGTGTAAAGAGATAGTTAGGAATGACATGTTGCAGTTATGCACTAAAATCTGTTATTTCTGGTATACTTTTTTTAGGAATGCCACATCAATCTATCCATAGATCATTATTATCATTAAATCCCTCATTCATATTTTTCACTAGTATAATAAATGAATTATTCATTCGCTTATTTTTATCCATTTTCTGGAGGACCTGGAAAGAACCCTGTAGGATAATGTGCTAATATATATCTAGAATATGTCCCAACAGAAATATACACATTGGGCTTGTGAATTCAAGTCCTGCTTGTAAAAAGGACAAACTTCCAACAACAATATGGGGACAGCACAGACGTTAGCCAAGATTGAACACATTAGCTCAAGCAGGGCACGACACGTTTACAGTCCTATACATTCCTACTGCAACGGACAGACTGTGGGAAGGTTTTTAAATATTTATGGCTTTAAGAGGCTTTGAGGAGAAATAAAGTATTATCCTCCAGGCAAGTTATCTTACTCTGCTCTTGAAAGAATTGTGATTTAAAGTGAACACATTCGTCAAAGAAAGGCAACAGTGATAGCTGCAGTCAAGATTTAGATTAGTTTATTTATCAGATTAATTAACAAACAATATATTCAACCACAAATTTTACATTCAATGGAGATAAAGATACATTTAATTTGAATGCATGAACGACAAGTAAACATTTGCACTCATGTACTTGAGGTCTCACAAGTAATAAAAACCTTTGTGTTATGTTTTTGTAATAAAGGGGACAGATAATGTTGTGTGTCTTGTACTTGTCCCTGATTCTGACCCTCTTCTCTTGGACTTTGCTCATGGCTTTTGCAGAGTGTCAGTGAGAAATCCTCCTCAGTGTTCAGCCAGTCTTCCAGTCCCATGAAGAGTCCTGTGCCCGCTTTCGAGGACGAGGTAAGCAAACGCACACGAGTGAGGCGGCTAATTCACACGGGGATCCACGCTGCATGTGGCTCCAACTATTGTTTTAATAAGCAAATGGGCACGTTACAACAGGTTATGGGTGGCAGCCTTTTCTGTTAATGTCCCTGAGTCAGACAGTAGAGAAGCTGAAACATGAAGTTACTGTTGCAACATGAAGTCATCACACACTAGTCTCTTATTCAAGATTTTAAATGTTGAGGAATATCTAAATGAAGTCAGGAAAAAAGGAAAAGCAACAATGTTTGGTTTTCATAAAGAAGTTCAGATTTAATTAATGTATTAATATAACATGGACCTCTAACAAAATTGTGGAGTTTCAACTGTTATTCTCATGATTACTTCTTTTGGAATATATTTTATAGGTTTTTTTTAAACCAAGAAACTTTTGGAACACGTGAAGCTTCAATCGACAAGCCCAGAGAGTGCAAAGGTGTTTTGGAGTCCCTCTACTAGTTTAGCCGACACACCTGTTTGTTGGCAGCGTCCACATGGGAACACATGAAAGTTTGAGTGTGTCTGAAACCTCAAAGTTCTGCTGGAGGCGTTTGCTCCATGTTGCTTTCTATGTGCCGTTCCGCCCTGCCCCCACAATCACCGTCTCACACCAGCACTTTGTTCAGAACCCCGGGTCCATAAACGGTGGTAGTTCCGAGGCAGGACGAGTGTTAAACTGAGGCGTGTCGCGTCCCTTCCCAGAGGCCTTTGCGGTAGGTGGGGACATTCCTTTGATCTGAACCTGTAATGTCACGCATGCTGTTTTCATAGCAGGCCAGTTGTTTGACTTGCACCTCACCTGTTACCCGGCAAAGCATGACGAAGACAAAAACCGCATTCACACAAACACAGCCAGAGAAAAAAAAACACTGTGGTTTTTTCAGTGTTTTTCTTTTCTGATCATTTCAGCTAATATAGGCTCAGATGAGATTTGCATTATCTGTCTGCAGATGTGGGAGTCGTTCCTGTAAAGTATAATCAGCTCATGCTCCAGCTTGCTCAGGACTGGTTCTCTCTTGTCAGCTTCATTCATTCAGGCCGGCAGACTCAGGGCTTTACTCCGATAATCAGCCTTCTTTGACTTGGCTTTGGAAGCCTTTTACACGTTTACAACGTTGGTATCGGAAAAATCTGGGCGTGTGGGAAACAGCCACACCTATGTGTGACTTCTAAAAGTTTGGGTTCGACTTGAATTTTTTTTTTTTTGTGTGAATTTGTCATTCATTTACTAGAAATGACATCAGAACCACTTTGAGTTGCTCTGTTGCTTTTGTACTGTCTGTGTTCTTTTTTCTGTTTTTGACTCGGAATGTTAATCCTCTCATCTGTCATCTCGTGTTTGCAGTCAGAAGCCGGTGGCTGAGTGTAGTGCTGAAAAGTGTCCATGTAATGGGTACATCTGTTCAAAATGTTGATGCTAATGGATATTGTTGTAAAGCACAAGAGATCGGGACGAATGCAGAACTTAGTGGGGAATATACTAAACTTAATAAGATGATTCGGCTCCATATTTGTCTCAACACAGCATGACATATCGGCTAAAAGAAAAGTGACAAGCAAGTTGTTAGTTTTTCTTTTTAATCACTACTGTTATACCATAACATTTAGCCTCACATTCACTTATTGTATTACAAGTCACTAAAGGGAAACATCTGTATATTTTAAATTATTTATAAATCAAATAAATATGGATTTCAAAGTTATCTTATATAAGAGTTTAATTTTAGGAGGATATTGCTTAAACATGTTTAGACATAAACATAGGGACTCTTGTTGCTATAGTAGAGATACACTATATTGCCAAAAGTATTTGCTCACCTGCCTTGACTCACATATGAGCTTAAGTGACATCCCGTTCCTAATCCATAGGGTTCAATATGACGTCGGTCCACCCTTTGCAGCTAGAACAGCTTCAACTCTTCTGGGAAGGCTGTCCACAAGGTTTAGGAGTGTGTTTATGGGAATTTTTGACCATTCTTCCAGAAGCGCATTTGTGACGTCGCACACTGATGTTGGACGAGAAGGCCTGGCTCTCAGTCTCCGCTCTAATTCATCCCAAAGGTGTTCTATCGGGTTGAGGTCAGGACTCTGTGCAGGCCAGTCAAGTTCATCCACACCAGACTCTGTCATCCATGTCTTTATGGACCTTGCTTTGTGCACTGGTGCACAGTCATGTTGGAAGAGGAAGGGGCCAGCTCCAAACTGTTCCCACAAAGTTGGGAGCATGGAATTGTCCAAAATGTCTTGGTATGCTGAAGCATTCAGAGTTCCTTTCACTGGAACTAAGGGGCCAAGCCCAGCTCCTGAAAAACAACCCCACACCATAATCCCCCCTCCACCAAACTTTACACTTGGCATAATGCAGTCAGACAAGTACCGTTCTCCTGGCAACCGCCAAACCCAGACCCGTCCATCAGATTGCCAGATGGAGAAGCGCGATTCGTCACTCCAGAGAACGCGTCTCCACTGCTCTAGAGTCCAGTGGCGGCGTGCTTTACACCACCGCATCCGACGCTTTGCATTGCACTTGGTGATGTATGGCTTGGATGCAGCTGCTCGACCATGGAAACCCATTCCATGAAGCTCTCTGCGCACTGTTCTTGAGCTAATCTGAAGGCCACATGAAGTTTGGAGGTCTGTAGTGATTGACTCTGCAGAAAGTTGGCGACCTCTTCGCACTATGCGCGTCAGCATCCGCTGACCCCGCTCCGTCAGTTTACGTGGCCTACCACTTCGTGGCTGAGTTGCTGTCGTTCCCAAACACTTCCATTTTCTTATAATACAGCTGACAGTTGACTGTGGAATATTTAGGAGCGAGGAAATTTCACGACTGGATTTGTTGCACAGGTGGCATCCTATCACAGTTCCACGCTGGAATTCACTGAGCTCCTGAGAGCGACCCATTCTTTCACAAATGTTTGTAAAAACAGTCTGCATGCCTAGGTGCTTGAATTTATACACCTGTGGCCATGGAAGTGATTGGAACACCTGATTCCGATAATTTGGATGGGTGAGCAAATACTTTTGGCAATATAGTGTATGTATTGAATTGAATTCTCCAAGACAAGAGTGCTAATTCTTTTCTGCGCGTTTTCTTATACATTTTTAAATTTGTGTGAAAGGACAAAAATGTTGATGGCAATCAGCATAGCTATCCCTTGATATTGCAAAAATTAAAGTTTAATGCACAATGTTTCTAAAGGCATCATTATATTTTGATTAAGATCAAAAATACAAAAAATATGGGCTGCACAGTGGTTCCCGGTTCGAGTCCCCGAGGGGGGGGGGGACCTCTCTGTGTGGAGTTTGTACGCTCTCCCTGTGTCTTTGTGGGTTATCTTTGCCAAATGTGAAATATGGCTGTCTAGATCTGTGAACATGGATTTGTGCGGAAAGAAATGCATCATCTGAAACAAGTATAACAAATTTTAATTTTGATGATCCTGTGTGCAAAAGAGATTGACAGGGAAAACCATTTTAACCCAAGATCTGGGTGTATAAATCCTTATATGAACATAGAAACGTAGAGACACCCAAGTAATTAAATTAGTTTGATTAAAATTTAAAAGGAATGTTGTTGTAGTTAAGATCTTGGGCTAATTGATTGACCGGAAATAGTAGATTTTTGGAAAAGTTAATTCTATATCCAGTGATCCGGGCAAAACTATGAAATAGGTCCATTATCTTTGGTATGGAACTTATTGCATAAAGACAGACTAAATGGCAGGATTCACCTCTTAGAATCCCAGCAATTTTGTTATCGGTTCTGAGGGTATGGCTAGTGCTTCAATTGGAATATTGAATAAGTAAGGAGATAGACTACAGCCTTGTCTATGAACACTGGAGTGGAAGGAATAGATCACATTGAATAGTCTGCGCATGCTATAAGAAGGCTGTGGACCTGGTGTGAATCCTGTTTGGTGGCACGATGATTTTTGGAATAACTGTTGCGATACGCTGCACAACTATTTGCATAAGAATCTTCTCGGAGCAAAGAATGCTAATCAGCCGGTAGGCGCTACATTCTGAAGGACCTTTGCCTTTTTACATCACAGCTTGTGTCATCGTTTCTGGCAGTTTCTGACGTAGCAGCGATTCCAGATAAACAGAACAAAAATGGAGGAGCGAGCCTAGATGCGAAAGTTTTAAAAAGCTCTATGGGGAGCCCATCGGGACCACTTCTCACAGCTTTAAGAATTTTATTGATGCTTTGGGTATTTTAAGGGCTTCTATGTCAATCTTTGGTATCCTTCTGATTTAAAAAATGATAAATCTCGGACATAAATGAATAAAACTGTCTGAAGCACTCATTAACGGTTTTAGGGTTTGTGGAGGTCGCATTAGGTGCCACACGGATCTCTAGAATAGCATTGTTAGCATTTGTTGAAGCTGATGGGAGGGAAGTTTATTTGCTTTGTCACCATGCTCAGAATATTTGTCTGGATTTGAATTCGAGGGATTTTTGGAGGAGGATAGCAATGAATGATGGGGGGTAGCTGTCAGGGCCCTGTGGAACACCATCATTATCCTGTCATTATTTCTCTGAGCCGGTTTAATAACCGCAACATGGAGAGGCCCGTTGGAGGCGTCAGTGTTGCCGGGTAGGCCGACGCCTCGATGTCACCTCGATGTCACTGTGGTAGTTTGTGGTCCTTTACCGCCTTTGCTCGCCATTATTTCCCAGTAGCATTGTTTCCGCGGTATTTATGGCGCTTTTCCACTTATAAAGTCGCATAAAAACAGCCCTAAATATACTTATTCATCTAAAAGTTCTGCAGAGCTAAACCTCAAGTGTCCAACTCCATTTGAAATTTTCTACCTGTTACAGAGCACAGTTTGCTCTCAATTAACTTTTTGGATTTGAATGCAACTGCAGCTGTTAAAGAACAAAAAAATAAAACACAGGTCGGCAGTAAAATAGTTTTCACTGTATATTTTTATTATGTTTGCATGGCAGGTAAATGCTTGAGGCGGATGCTTGTCAATACACCTGTGAGATCCTTGGAAAGTTGACGTTAGGAAGGCTTAAGGTGGAATAACAGGGTGAAAAGCTAATATTCATCTACCCGAGAGAGATGTTTTGCATTCAGACTCACAGGGACACACACAAAGAGGCTTTGTGGTAAGGTGACTCCGGACACTATTACAAAGCTTTGTGTTACTTGAGAGAGCCAAACTTACCCACTGACCTAAATCAGCACCCTTTCCCTCTCATTCTCCCATTAAAGGGCTGAATACCTGAAGAAAAGATCATTTTTTTCTGTAATTTAACATTTTTGAAACATTGATTTTTTTTGGTTTGGAAATTAGATATTCAAGTCTATTGAAATTACTTTGACAGTTTAGATATTTTGAAACTGCAAAATTTTGTCAAACTCCGACCAGAATGTATTCTACTTGAAGGTTTCTCCTTTTTAATTGGCATTTATAAATAGACTTTGTGGCCTTCTTTCTATAATGGATTCCCTTTAAGACCAATGGCAGACCGTCTTAGCAGTATAGATGGTAGTTTAATGAAACCATAAAAAGAGAATCGAGAGATCTTGATTAATTTTTTTCATGCTTAGTTTTCAGGCGTGATTTCAAACTTATGAAAAGAGTTTGCTAGTTTGAATTTTAAAACGTGGCAACAATGAAAATGTGGCATCAATGCAATATCGTTATTTCTGTGATCAACAGGTTAAATATCTACACTTAAACCAACACTGCTGTCCAGTGAAGAGGTTTAACAACATCTTATCACTGCAGCCTCCTTCGTGTTGTGGTCTGGTTGCATACAGATGACATCATGTGACTTTTGGGTTGTTCTGGTCCTGCTCTTATGACCTAACATGGAATGCAATGCAGAATGACAAAGTCAAATAAAGCTAACTGGAGCTGAGTAGAGTCTCGTGAAACGTGGTCGTGAGACTTAATATAGATAAAAAATGACTCAGAATCTAAATAATCATCAGCTATCTCTCAACTTTGACCAAATACAAAGCCATAATTTATTACATAAATGATTACCCATAGGATCCAGACATATTAACAAAGCATGAAGAGAGAAATCCAGCTTCATTTGCTCAGTGTTGTGTACTTACTAGACTTTTAGGTGAGTCAGCTCCACACAGACGCCGTGTAGGCCCATCAACCTGTTATCACAAAGCTGTTATTATCCTCTCTGGAATGTAGCATCTACAAGGCAGCTGAACGCCACAGTCTGTGAGAATCCGGCTGAGGGAGGTCAGTGAACCCCAAAGCGCCACTGTCCCCATAGCGCCCCCTACCTACCGGACAACTGGACAGCTTTTTGCATTGTTTGAAATAATCAAATCATTTCTCTGGAAACCTTTTATTCATTAGGTTGCATTTGAAGTTTCTTTCCATCATTCAACATTTGGTTCAATGAGCCTGTTACCACTCTAATAGCCTTGAAATTTAGCATTTGTGTTACTTAATCTTATTAACCTTTAAATAAACCAGTGCGTCAACAAGAAAGCATTTTTATTCTTGAGAATAAATAATGCAGTTTGCTTTGTATGTTATAAAGGATACATTCTATTTAAACATCAATTCATATACAGTATGTATAGATTTTATTGTTATTTTGATTTTTCATTTTTAAAATTGGTTGAATTTTGGGGAAAAAATTGTTTACGAAAATTATGCAACCAAACAGGTTAGACGGTCTCAACTGATTTGCATCTAACAAAACCATTTACTCTGGTTCAGGTAATAACTGAAAATGCTTTGAAGAACTAGAACAGGAGCGAGTTACTCAAAAGAAAAAATAATTAAATTCAGATAATCCAAATATAGTACAGTTTGCACTGTGTCTGTGCAAAGAATGTATTTTTAGTAGAAGAATAATAGTAAAACTACAATCATAAATGGATATTTCTCATTTTCAAAGAGAGACAAAAGTCTAGTATTAAATACCATACAGCAACTTGCATGACTTTTTATAACCTATCCTGTCTGGAGGGAAAGGAGAGTGAAGCCTGACCCACTTATCTACTGGTTTAGGAGGTGTTTTCTAACCTCGGCTCTCTGTCGCTTCCAATATAAAATTTTCAAAACGTCACAGTTAAGATATTGCAAAATACGATGACCTGAGATTTTGACCTATCGGCCACAGTTAATGCAAGTAGCCATAACGGCTACTTGCAATAAAACAATGAGCAATAAACACATAAAGTTACAGGTGAGATGTGAATTTGTAATAAATGTCACATTTTCTTCCAGATAAGTTGATCTACTTATCTACGTATCTAATCTACTGGAGAATATAGAAAATCTGGATACTTTTTAAAGTCGTTAGAATGAGCTAATTTGTTCAAAGCTGAAGTGCAGACAACTTGAGGCTGTCAGAGTTGACATCCGTCACTGGTTCTGATGACAGCTGCACAATCGAAAACTGTTTTGAGCCAAGATTAGTTCACGTCTTTCTCTCACCGCTACTTTCCCCTTTTCTACGAGAATGACTGGTATGCAAGTGTAGCCACACCCGTTTACACACACCCACTCCATTTTCTCTGGTATCACATATGTTTTCCGCTCATCCTGTGCTCACACTTTTGTAACCATGCATGGAAACCATGTTAGCATTTGGGCCTGTCACTGAGTTCAAGGAATAATTCAAATTTTCTGTTGCCTGAGTGCCGAGCTTTTATTCTAACAATAAGTTGGTTTCTACATGGGAAATGTTAACGTAGAGCCTAAAAAGTTTAAAAAAACAGAATTTAGTTGCACGCAGGCAGACAGGATATTAAAAAAAAAAAAACATTAAACAAAATCCTATTCACAGCATGTTCCAGAGGTGTGACCAAGTCACTGTGTTGCAAGTCTCAAGTAAGTCTCAAGTCTCTGTCCTCAAGTCCGAGTCAAGTCTCAAGTAAAGACAGGTAAAGTCGAGTCAAGTCTCAAGTCGTGATTTTAACGACTCGAGTCTGACTCTAGTCCAAGTCATGTGACTCAAGTCCCCACCTTAGCTAAAGTCAACTATCTTACAGAAAAAGAAAAGCGCCACCTACCGATCTTTGTGAAGCTTCAAATGCCGGACAAAGTTGGACATCTCCATCCGATATTCTCTTCTTGCATGTTTTACAAGTTGCAGTTCGTTTTTTAGTCGAAATTTCATAACCTACGTAGCCAAAAGAAATTACTCGCGGAAGCATATTCGAGCGGTTATTTCGTATTTCGTTCCTTGAGCTCTGTAGCTTCGCCGCGTTTTTTTAAACGTCCAAATCCTGTTAATTTGATTGGTTGTGCTGCAGCTACGTACACATCCATACATAAGGAGAGAGGAAAAACATAGTGACGGTCTGTGCATATTTATACGGAATGAGTGAAATTAATTAATGACGCCACTTTATAAATAATGTGTTTTAAATTTGAAGACTTTGAGTAAAAAAAATATCAAGTCTTTTCAAGTAAAGAGCTTCAAGTCGAGTCAAGTCCGAAGTTAATGGCATGAAAGTCAAAGTCAAGTCCGAGCCATTGAGCATTTTTTCAAGTCAATTCTCAAGTCGTGATTTTAATGACTCGAGTCTGATTTCGAGTCCAAGTCATGTGACTCGAGTCCCCACCTCTGGGCCATGTTCCCTTGTTGAATATGGGAAGAGCATTTGAAAGTACATTAAAGTGTTTAACCAGTCCACCAGTGTATATCACCTGTTGGGAAATTCTGATATCTTCCTTGTTGGAACCTCTTGTAACCTGGCTGAACTACTGTGTGTAGCTGTGCTTTGAATATTTAAGAAAGCACGGATCCATGTTCTTTCTCTTTGTT
The DNA here is from genome assembly GCA_013363375.1 of Menidia beryllina. Lineage (NCBI taxonomy): Eukaryota > Metazoa > Chordata > Actinopteri > Atheriniformes > Atherinopsidae > Menidia > Menidia beryllina. The sequence continues at coordinate 562,960 of JABUIW010000063.1, forward strand.
TCCGTCCACAAAACCAACAACAGGGCTAACATGTTCTGAAATATCCAGCAGGTGCATCTTAAACCAAAGAAACAATAGGAGCAACAAGAGTGTGCTAACGATTTCTAAAATGTCTTTTTTTTCTTTTTCCTTTTTCAGGAAGAAGTGGAAGAAGAAGTGGAAGAAGAGGAAGAGGTGGATGGAGAAGTGGAGGTTGAAGAGGTGGAGATAGTTAACTACATACAGCAAAAGCCGTCACAAACGTTTGAGAGGGTGGTGGAGATAGAGAACAATCGGCGGGATCTGCACGATGTGACTAAAATGGACACGCGTTACTTCGGCGAGCTGCTGGCTGATGTCTACAGGAAGAACTGCGACATCCACTCCTGCATCTCCGAGCACGTGTCCAGGATCCGTGGACAGTAAGCACGCCACCACTGCCGCACACACAAAAACCGAACATGTGACCGTCTCAGAGGCGGAACCATTTATGCAATACAGTTACATGAAAACAATCAAGATTATATTTTACAGACATTTTTTCTTTTACTTTCAAAATGTATGTTCTGCATCTGAACCAGCGAGATATTTTTTAAATAGCTATTAGCTTAGCTTTGCTGTGTGTGTGTTTGTGTGTTACTTCATACCCATGAAGTAATTGGTTACACAGGAAGTGATAAGGAATAGTTTAAGGAAGACTTGTTTTCAGCTTTATGAAAACAAATATGTGAACTTTTTCCCCCTTTTTTCTTGTTTTTTACATGTGCGAAAGGCTGGTAGATCTAAAATGGCACAGGATTGAAAATATTTGCTGGAATAGTGGTTTAAACTGGTCAGAGGGTCAGTGGTTTTGTCTCAGAGAGTCTTTGGCCCTGATCCCCCCTTTTTTACTGATGTGTGACAGATGATATCCCTAACCATGATCCCAGACCCTAAAATGATATGAATAATGGGTAACTGTGGCAGGTAGGACTAGAGAAAAGCTACATAAATAAGGTCCAACTACCATGTCTTGACTGAGTCGGACAAAATACCCCACTATATCTTAACACAGCTCCTAAACTCCGACATGAAATTAATTTATTCATGTAATAAGTTTATTAACAAGGTGGCTTTATAGTCTGATCACGGAGTCTATTTCTTAGTCACCGCTTAGATTAGTCTAATATGTGGCTTGTTCAGACAGGTCAGAAGTGAGTTTCGATCGGTTTCACTCCCTCAGAAACCCTTTGACTTTCCAACACTGATACTGTTATGTTAAGACCTGTCCTGCAGACTCACCGAAATGCACACTGGAGGTACAATGGTCAGCTACATGGAGGAGATTTTATAATAACTTGTTTAAAAAAACTAAAACAACATAGATCGTCTCGGGAATTATTTCACGTTCTTTTTGTTGGAGCTAAACTTCATTTTATGGTCGGATGAATGGCATATATGAGTAAAACAGCCTTTTAACCCTACAGCACAGTTCTGCCGTTTGGGATCTCATGAATTTTTATGTTTTACAGTTTTTGCCTGACACAAGGCAGGCCGTGACAGGAAAAGGTATGACTGAAGCTTTAAGTTTGATGGCCTGTGGTAGCCAATCAGAGTGAGACCTGGGATTTAGCGAGGCGAGCATCTGAGCAGCACGTTCCCTCCCGGCTGAATCACGAGCTGTCGTTTAACAGCAGAGTGTGGGACAGAGAGAGACGTCTGCAAATGCTCCACATATCTGCAACATGCTTGCAAAGGACAAGACTAAACAAACAAACTAAAGTTGAGATTGAACGTAGATCAACAACACTAGTTTTCCTAATCGTTTTGCCCCACAACATTACAAAAAATACCAAATGGCATCTCTGTTTGGTCACATGAAAGAGTGGTGAGAAATCCCTTTTGTCAGCACGTGTAATCTTTTTAAGAATATTCTGCTCAATATGCTTTTAAATTTACAATCCAATGTGATAACAATCTCTGGATTGGCTCCAGTTTTTCTCAAATCTGCAGCATCATGCAGAGCTAGCGCTTTGCAATTTCTGTTTTCAGTTAAACGTTAGGCTCTTTGGAATGCTTGCTAGTTTCTTGCTGTGCAGTAATTAGAGGGATTCTGACAGTGGTTGCATAAACGTGCTGTCAGCATTTTCAAGGAAACCACGCCGTGGATGCATTTCATATTAGCAGTGAAGTGAGACCCACTTTGGCCCGTATGAACCGTGTAGTCCTCCGGGCCTCTGCAACAAAGTGAGGCACTTGAGAGATATAAAGATGAATGTCCACCAGTGTTGCTCTCAATGATGTAATGAACGATTCATTTTTCTGATAGATGTTGTGGCCTGACTGTATATTGCCTTAATATTTGTCTTCATAAGATCTTTGTGAATGACAGAGATGTTTATTGAGAACACACTGACGTGTACGCTCTGCATTCTGTGACAGTGAGAGCTGATTTATTCAAGTCTCCTTAATGTCAGGCGGTCAAAAGGCAAAGTAGCCTTAACCCAGCAGATACAGATGCAGCAGATGTATTTTTTTTCCTTTATAACTCACACTCAGTAGAAACAGTCACATCAGATCCTGACCTGAGGAAAGTTTGTGTACTGGGAAATGCACACACAAACACACACGTCCGTCTTATGTTGCTCCAGTCATTCTGTTTCCCACATTGTTTGTCCTTCCTCTCTCTGTGTTACAGGAAAAACCTACTGGATAGCAACAATGACTACAAGGTGAGAAACAAGTCTGCATGGCACGTATTTAAGAAACATGTTTAAACTGAACTCAACATTGGATTTGAAAGGAAAACAAAACAAACCCTTCATAATGAGTTGAATGAAATGTTACCCAAAAAGCACCGGATTACAACAAATGGCCAAGTAGCGGTATACATATTTTGCTCTTGACTCTAAATTACCCCAAGGAGTAAGTGGGAGTGCATGTGTTTATTTCTGTTTGGCCCAGTGATTAACTGGTGACCTGTCCAGGGGGAACCTGCCTCTTCCTGTCAGCTGGGAGTGGCTCCAGCCCATCCCAGCCTATCACAGCCCCTCCCAGCCTATCCCTAAAAACTCATTTCCCACAACATTCAAATAATTGAAGAACACTTCAAAAGAATAGTTTATCAGAAGTAAAGAACTGAAGTTCAGCAATCTGCAACTGAGTGCCCACAAATGTTGAAGCAATTTCTATTTAGTTTATCAATACATTTGTCAAAAAAAATGTATATAACATGAGATAAGATAAGATATACTTTATTGTCTCCCGTGGAGAAATGTTTCTTGGACTCCGTCCAGCTGCAGTTTACATAGCAGAATGGTGAAATAATGAACGGATAATAATAATAGTGCCTTATGTTCAGCAGCGACATGCTTCACAGAGGTGGTATGAATGCGTGGGAAATATGTACAGAGACACATATGTAAATGAGCAAGACATTCCTATCGTATTGCACAGGTATGACGTATTGCACCAGTCACCTTATTGCACCGACAGTTATTGTTGGTTGTTTAGCAGTTTGATGGCTGTTGGCAGGGTCTTTTAGCCTGGATCTGGGGACCCTGAACCTCTTTCTGGAAGGTAGTGGCTGGAACTGGTTGTGTAGGATGTGGGTCGGGTCAGACTCGGGTCTCTGTGCCTGTCTGGTGACGAACTGCTCGTAAAGCATTTGATTCCTGGAGGGATTATTCCTGACCCCCATGATCTTCATGGCAGTTCACACCAGACTGGCAGCCTGTGACCTCGTCAGGCTTTTGATGACGGTGAGACCCTCCAGTGCAGCGCGGTAGAACAGCAACGCGATCCTCTGCTGCACTCCCTAAACCCTAAGGCTGCTTAGGAGGGGAAGGCGAGGCAGAGGCTTCCAACATGCACCTTTCAGCCTAGAGCTGTCAGTGTGGACCCAGATACCCGCATGAACTCACCTGACTGATGTGTTTGTTGTTAATGACGACCGGCCTGCGATCGCCAACCGTCTTTGTGTTTATGTATTTATGTGCTTGTGTCCAAAGCGACAATTTTACAGTGATCATCAATATGACAATAGGTTCTCTAGAGGAAAATCCCTAGTCAGAATCAGTGGTGGCAGCAAGAGAGAGAGAAGAAAGGGCAGAAAGAGTAGTAGGGGGGTACAGAGGTATGGGTAAGAGTCACGATCAGAGATGCTCTTTGAAGAGGTGGGTCTTTAAGAGTTTCCTAAAGATAGAAAGGGACGCTGCTGTTCTTGTAGCTTGGTAGGTTATTCCACCATCTTGGAACAACACATGAAAACAGTCTGGATTGTCCTACGTGTGATATAGCTCAGCTAGACGACAATCCGTTGATGACTGTAGTGACCGAGTGGTGACATAAGCCTTTTCAAGAGGGTTAAAGTAGACCAGAGCCGTACCCTTAAGGACTTTGTAGGCTAGCATCAGGGACTTGAATGTGTCTTGTGTGACCAAAATTATTTTGGTTACACCACTGGAAAAATTCCTCTATTTCTGAGAAATAGCAGCTATCGTCAGTGTGCCGCAAGCCGTGTCACCAGAACTTTATGATAAAGCTCCCTGGCTGTGTTGTAACACAATCATTTATGTTCAGTGTGAAGAGGACCGGGGAGCTGACGCAGCCATGTGAGGCAACCGTACTTTACATTTACATTTTATGCATTTAAAAGACGCTTTTATCCAAAGCGACTTACGAAAAGAAGGTTTAACATTCAACTATAACATATATTACACAAGTATACATTGAGTGCTACATGCTATCAGGAAATAAGAGCATTAACAGCTTTCAGGACAGGAGATACTCTGGAAGAGCTGGGTCTCCTTCAAGGATTTCTTGAAGGAGGAAAGAGAATCTGATGCTTCGATAGTGTCTGTGAGGTCGTTCCACCAGCGTGGAACTGCAGATGAGAAGAGTCCAGATTGACTGGTACGAGCAGTGACATATAGGGCTTTAAGAGGGTGCTGAGGTAGGTGGGGGCAGATCCATCAAACACTCCGTAGGCCAGCATCAGGGATTTGAATCTGATGCGAGCAGCTAAGGGAAGCCAGTCGGGAGGGCATCGCAGTAGTCGAGGCGGGATATGACTCAGGCCGGTACTAGGAGCTGTTGGGTTAGGTCCAACTCTCAGAGCCCAGACTGTACTAATTAGTCTGGACTCTGAAAGGACACTGCTGACCCTGACCTGCTGTGTCAGGAAGGAGTAGTACCACCTCAGGATGGGAGAGTTCACATTCATCTTTTTAATTTTCCCACGAGGAAGTGTGGCTGCGTCATGCACATGGTCCATCATCTACTGTTCCTGGTATAAGTAAAAGATTCTGATCAAGCCACGTGCAATCTTTTGATTCAAATTAAAACAGACATGATTATTTTGGAAATCACTGGAGTAAGAATAATTCCTTCTGTTGACAAATGCAGATTAAAGTTCTAGGATGCAGAAAAGTAGCTATATGTGAACACAAAGCAGATATATTCTCTGGGCCTAAGCTGATCTAAAGGTGATTGAATCAAAGTGCAAAGCTGTTCAGTGTTTGAATAAGTTGAAATTTTAGATTATTCAATTATGATTATTGAATCACGGATGCTGCTTTTGCTGTTCTAAAGAGGGCAAAGATCATCTGGCTTGCTGTCAGTGGCAAGTTTAAACCCCATAATGTTCAGAACACTACGGCTCGTGCTTCTTTTTTCTTTTTTTTCTCTTGAAAGTAGTACTACACTTCAACACGTCATGTCAGATTCTCAGATAAGATATGATAATGTGGATTCATTATGGAATCATGTTGTAAATAACTGTACACAAAATAATGAACCTTATTTTTCCATTAAGTGGCCTATAGGTATATATCATGAATATATGAATGCATTTGATGTCACATTTGTGCGAATTAAGGGTATGTTGAATACCAGACTACTGAATACACGAACAGTGTAGATCTTACTGATTTAAACCATGCAGTGGAGGGAAAAAACACTGTTACCAGAACTGGTTCAACAACTCCAACATGCACATCTGTTAAGGTGGTTCTGAAAAGAGGAGCGACATTTGTTCCAATCCGGATGTTATATTTTTTTTGAAAGGTAAAAAAAAATCAAAAATCAAAATAGAGACGCTTACTCAGCATTAAGCAGATGTCAGATCTGATAAGCTGATTTCTCACTGCTTGTCTGCACATTGTTTAGACTTGCACATCGTTCACTTCCTTCATTTGTGCGTTCAGGTGGAAAAAGACGATGTGGAGGGCTTGATTCCGAAAGGAGCTTCCGAACTGACAAAACAACAAATACGCTATCTGCTACAGGTGAGAGATATGGATGGAATAGAAAAACAAAAAAACAAAGCACACCACACACATTCCACCCATGACCAGATTATTATTACAGTCAACGAACGTTACCCTGTACGTTTTTTATTGCATTTCCCTTCTGAACTCAGTCTTCTATGATTTTAACAATTTTCCAAAATGCTTCTCGACCTTTGTTTTATTGTTTTGTTTGTAACAGGTAAACCATATTAAAATTGTTTATTGTACTTAGAAATGCACTAGAACTTGACCAGCAATATATGCAATGTTTTAAAGCTTTATAATATGTAAGTAAACACTTTCAACCTCTTTAACTGCCAAGTCTTCATATTACAGTATGGCGTCCGAAGTCTTGAATATGTATATTAAATGATTATGTGCTCATGATTTTTAAATGCTGTTAAATCATGTCGTCATAGCTTTTGCATACACAGTTGACAGTTAACATCAAGGAGTTTAGTCAAAGTAAATTGTTTGTGTTCAAACCAAACTATGTAAAGCTCCATCTATGGGTGTAAGTGGCCTCCCCTCAGAGCAGAAAAGGGAACCCTGTGTTTTGTGCTGTGTGTGTCAGACTCGCCTCACTGCGGATAAGAGCATGCGGCTCCTGCTCTCCACCTTCCACAGCCTGAGGGAGGAGCTCCTGCAGATGTCTGAGGACCTGCGGGTAAGAGCTCTCACCCGCTCTCAGCTCAAAAGTTCACATGACTCAAGATCCAGATACTGTTATCTGTTGGAGAAAAGTTAAACTGAGAACACCACAGGTCGGTGGGGATTTAAACTACACTAGGGACTTTCAATCAAGGTGAAACCGCTATCAAATCTGAGTGCTGTAAAAGTAACAAACACTGTCTGCAGTGGAATAGATCAAGAATGAACTTAAGGCTTCACTGTCCTAATATATACATTTTCAAACATCTATTTACTGGTCTCAGAAGAGAAAAGAGCGTGGCGTGCTCAGAAATCTCACATAAATGTTTTGCTGAACCTGAAAACCCCCATAACCCCCCATAAATTTGGTCCCCCAATGGTTGGGACCAAATGTCCACTTCAGGTTTGATGATTTTCCCGTTGCTGAATATGAAACATAGTCATACCTAAAATATAGATAAAATGTGATGTCTTTAAGTAGTATGGCTTTTAAAAATCAGACTATTTTACTGATAAGGGCTGAGCTGGAAACAGAGGTGACACTGACCAGATAGTTGTTGGGGAGGTCAGTAGAATGGGAGGTCAACTGGAGACAAAACACGTATTTTCAAAACTTTAAGCTTTAAAAAGAACCCCAAAAAAATTATTTTAATTTCTTTTTTCCCAAACTCCAAATGATTTGTATGTAGATGTGACATTTTTTAATGACTTGCCCAGAGGAGCATGCATTTGATATTTGCAGCAAAACAGCTGAAGCCATATTTTAAGTCCATGGAAATCACATACAGCTCACAGCTAGTAGCCTTAAAGGAATCGTTTCTTTTGTTTTTTAATCTATGACTATTTTAAACTTGTCCGGGGGTGTTGTGCTGGAATCTTGTACAGGATTTTTTACTTTTATTAGAACTTGCAAAACTTACAGATAAACGTCTTCTTGTTGAGTTTCGTTAAAAAAAAACTGTTCCACAACTAATGCAAAGTCTGGACCGGAATTTGAAATGTAACGGATGTTAAGATGTTGCATTACCAACATGGTGGTGTTTGTGTCTGTGCTCACAGCGCCTGGAGAGTGACAAGGAGTCCCTGGAGAGGGATTTAACTTTCAAAGCGGACCAGGCAAAGCAGTATGACAGCCTCCTGGAGGCGGTCAGGGAGAACAACAGGCAGCTGCAGGTACTGTTAGCATGTGTGTGTGCACTTGTGGGTAGGTGTGTGCAGGCACACATATTTTTGTAACATTCTTAGCCTGTTTGACAATGTCTTAAAGCCACAGTCGTCTCAGTTTAACGACATTTACGGGATGGGCACGACTGTTTGAACATAACTCTTCTTTTGTTGTTTTATTTGATTTTTTTAATTAACTTTCTTTGTTACAGTGTAATTAATCCAAACTTTCTAATTAAGGTATAGGCTTTTCTGATATCATAATAATGTCAACGAATACAGTTTTTAAAATATATTTTAATTTTTTATCTTAAAACTCAGAACATCCCAGTTTGCATGCAGTGAAATGTTGTAATAAAAGGTAAAGAAAAATAACCAAAATAATCTTAAATGGGTGATTTATCACAGTTATTCATAAAGAAAAGCTGTTTGTAAGTCTTTGTATGTTTATCTGTGCAGTTGTCTCTGAAGGAGGCCGTTTCTACCCAGCGTTCTCTGGAGAACCAGCTACTGAGTGGACGGAACACCGACTCCAAACGCGAGTTCAAGATCAAGGAACTGGAGGGACGGATGAGAGCGATGGAGAAGGAGAATGAAATGCTTCGACAGAAGGTATCCAAAGTCTAACCCTGCCCCTAACCCTAACCCTAACCCTAACCTGTCGGGCAGCACCATGGACAGGTCACCAGTCTAGGGCAGGGCCACATAGATACAAACAACCAATTCACTCCAATTAAGAGCTCCCACAATATATTCTAGTTAAAACAATAGTCTGTGCTGAATTTTTGTGGTCAACATAAATTGTCAAGTATCTACACGTATCTACAAATCAGACGGGGCTAAGAGAATTAGAAAAACCCCTGTTACATACTCCTTTTCTTGTTTGCCCATCTGTTGCAGCTGTCTGGCCAAAGCAGTAGCACCACCCTGCACATAAAAACAGAGGAGCTGTCACGCCAGTACAACGAGCAGCTCAACGCCATGCAGCAGGAGAAAGACCTGGAGATCCAGAGGCTGCGGGTAAGACCCACCGACTTAACCGGGTTGTAGAGACGGAGGTGTAAAAACGTTATCAGAACACGAGTTATGAAGACCAGCGGATCACTAGATCACTGCAAAGTACATAAACCTCACCCTGTTTCCCACAAATTTAGTCTCACTGTCTGTATGATGTGTTAGAAATGCAAATAAAGAAGAAAAAAGATAAAGATAAAAAAAAGATAAATAAAAGATAAATTATTCTTATATTTACATTGACTTTTTTTAACCAAACAGACAGTACAAATCCAAGTATCATAGTTTAAGTCGCTGTAACTGAAGGTATTCTTGCATTTAGGGCACCAAGTTTTAAATATTTTTATTTAATTGTATTTTAAGATCTTAAAGTGTGCAGCAGTATAGTGAATTCTGTCACATCTTTCATTTAAAAATACTCTATCCACTATAATTAACTGTCATCAATGAATCCTCTGCTACTCGTTACTGCCTTCTATATCAAATCATTTTCATCTAAACCATTTGACATCCCTTGGTAGGTCCATTGGTCTGAAATAAGAAAAGCAAATTAAACTTTTTTCATGGTCCCCAGTGTCTTAATGTGGTTGTAACCTTTCTAAGTGATTATGAGCCGTTGCTAGTCATTCTGAGGGTTGGTTATTAGATTCCCTGGGCCACACGTCAAAGTTTCTATTAAAAAGAGCAAAGATGCACAGACCGAGAGGCGCTGTGTGAAACAGAAACTGCTCACCTCTAAAAGATGTGATACTCTGACACATATGGGAGAGCCGACCCACTCAGCAGTAATGATTTCAGTCATAATAACCTCTAAACATATAGTTTTGGTAGATTCGTATCCACGCTACATTCACACTTCTTGAGGAAAATATAGTTAATTTATTTGCTAATGTGGTTCATTTGTGTTTGTTTGTAATCTATGGTTTGCTGTCCCGCTTTCAGTCCCAGATAATCAAGATTCAGAGTGAGTTCAGCAGCACAAAGACCTCCTCCGCTGAGAAGAGTCTTCAGCTGAAGATCTCCGAGCTGCTTTCCACGTTGGAAAAGAGGCAGACCACCATCACGCGACAGGAAGAGGTCTGCAGCACAACACACCAGCACTTTCCCCCTAGTTTATCTGAATGCGCTTTAATGTTGAACTGCAAAGAATCACCTGTCCTTAGACTGTGATCTTTCAGCTCCAGTAGCTTAAAAAGGACAAAGGAGTATTTACAATTGATCACCCGAACTCCCCAAACTCAGAATTCAGCTCTTCATTAATTTGAACTAAATTAAATCTTCAAACTTTTAAAATTAATACGTTTGTGAAGAATACTGTAATCTGAGGACTATTTATGACCACGGTTTCTCACGTAATCATACACTTTGCTTTGAGCAAATTCACAACTAAGTATTCCATTTTTAGGGGTAGGGTTTTTAAGAGATGAAGTCAAAATAATTGTGAAAAAGCAAGTGACTGGATTGAACAGAATCGATCAACAGAAGAAGCCAGTGTTCAGAAATGATGAAACGGAGACCTTAAATATGTCAAAAATGATTTTGCCTGAATTAAAAATTGTTTCCACAACTTGAGTCCGCGTCGCCCTGCAGGAGATCAGGAGGCTGATGACGGAGAGGAGCGACAGCTCCAAAAACGTCACCAAGACCATCATCACCAAGAGGTGATATTCAAGATATTCAGACGCTCAAATTTCTGTTTCTCATTACTTCTTAAATTTACAAAACCTTACCTTTTGTCATCCGTAACTTTGAGTCTTTTTCCTTTTATAAACAAACATAAACGTATCCAGTTGTGTTTTGTCAGTTCAAGCCAGCTTGTGATTTTTCTTATTTATCTGTTTTTTTAATAATGGATTTTGAGTAAAATTAGGACATTAAATATTCCCCTTTGCATTGTAGCATATGAAGCTTTAGGCCCTGTTAGTTTGGGCTGTGGCTTTGAAAAGTATTCTGTTTTTTTGTTTTTTTTTAACGAGGTAGCATTTAACTTGAAATTGAACCGTCAAGATCTGTGGTTGTGCGTTTGTAGGTACAGAAACCAGTATCCCATCCTCGGCCTGCTGGGCGATGACTACCAGGCCACTTCACCGGTTAAAGAAGCGAAGACCATTGTCATCGAGAGAACCGGAGAGATCATCAAACAGGTATAAACAGGAGGGGGGACATGAAGGATGATGACAAAATAAAAGTACGAACCACCAAACAGGAAGTATTTGCTATGAAAACCAGCATCACTGGTTTACAGCAGCTGGTTTAGGATTCAGAATCCAAAATCAAACTTCTCAACATTAAACCAGCACACTCAGACAAGATCATTTTACATTTAATCATGCAAAGGCTCAGTTAGGCTCAAGTGGTCCAAGGTGTTCTGGACAACCTTAAAAATTCTAGATTTTCAATAATCACATAACCAAGAAGTTGCTCTAATGCTCGAATGCTTCTGTTTTATTCAGTCAGATGGCTAAATGCGTCTGGAATTGTTACCATTAAGACTATTTTATGGCTTTCATTTAAAGCACACCAAATTAACTTGGTTTATTTTACACCATACACTCCCAAAATCAAATGTTGGAACACTGTGACTAATTCAAATAAAAACAGATTTAAAATCTCATAAATCTAATAACAACAAAGCATTTTATTCACAGCTGAACATCAAATTAGTATAAAAAATGTCAAATGATGAAGAGATTTTACCATTCAATGAAAAAATAAACTCACGTTGAGTTTCTTGGGAGTAACGCATTTTTCTTTAAAACTTGGACTATATCGTTCCACGGTAAGAAACACAAGCTGAGTTGTTGTTCCACAGATCGACATTCAGTTATTCCTCTTTGAAAATGTTGTGCATAGTGTAACAAGTGTGTGTGTGTTTTATTCCAAAACAGGAAATCATTACAACCCCCTAAAAGACACTGCTTCTCTCTGACAGGACGAGTAAAAAGCAAGAAGACCCTGATGTCCCCCCACCCCCCCCCCTGCATGCTCCTCCCCCTCCCTCAGGGCTCCCAGGGTTGGTGATGGTTGAAATCCCCCACCCCTCCACACCTAAATTGATGTGGTTCAACCAATTGGGACTTGTGTGGGGTGACCATGTCTGAAGTCTAAGCTTACTTTTTCCAATTGGCTTTTTAATCTAAAAGTGAACACATTTTTAAGAGTCCAATATTCTAAAACCAAATCTGTTGGCTTATTGCCTCCAGTTATTGTTGTAGGTATTAGAACTTGCATCATGACAACTGAAATCTGGGTAAAAGTTCTGATTCTGGTTTTAGACCTATAAATCTTTCAGAACTATTAACTAAATTGCACTTAATTTTGGGTTTGTGTTCATGGTTTTAACTAAATGTAAAACTATGGATGATGCACCGATTTCTAAATACTATGCTGAAAAAAAGAGTGAGATTAGTGGGAACTCTTATCTGGAACCACAAAGTTGACTTTCTGATTTACAGCAGATCAATAAACTTTGATACTTGCATGCAAGCCATCGCTATATTTTGACGGACGTATGAAAAATATGGATGGCATGGTGGCGTGGTGGTCAGCACTGTCACCTTCCAGCTCGTGGGTTCCCGGTGCGAGTTCCCAGGGGAACCGGGACCTTTTCTGTGTGGAATTTGCATGTTCTGGCCTGGTTTGGTCATTTGGAATAGCTGTAAAGTGCCAACACAGCATGCAAACTCCAATCAGAAAGCATGTTGGTGTAACCTGTCAGTCATCAATCATCCATTGTTTCGTTTTCTATACTCTCTTATTCAAATTCAGGGTTCTAGGGCCTATTGTAGCTTTCATTGGGTTTGAAGTATACTGAACATGTCAACACTCCATTACAGGATATCACAGAGACCAACAACCATGCACTTGCTCAGGGCCAGTTTGGAATGTCCACTTTACATGCATGTTTTTGGGCAGTGGTCGAAAGCCAGGAACAAGCTAACTCTGAGAACTAAGTTCTCAGCCATCTAGGTCACTTAACCCATATTCAAGAGCTTAAAGTTCCAAATTGAAACACTTGTGCTGAGATTCAAACCAGAAATAATCAGATTTAAGAATAAGCAAAGTCCAACAACAGTACAGATATAGAAGATATATACAGCCCTAAGGAACTATATATTTTGTAATCATACAACCACAGTTATGGTCGTAATTGGAGTAAGTGGATATAGAAAATGGATGAATTGTTGAATGGTTACTGGTAGGTTGTTTTGCTGAAGCGCTGAAGGTCTAAGACGTCTTTATTGTCAAAGCTTCCTCCTGTGAGAGAATGCGACGTCTCACTGTGGAGCCAAAGGTCCGACCAAAAGAGCAAAGTCTCAGATTCCAGTTGTCGCAGATGCATATCAATTCAAACCCGATAACATGAGAGCATGACATTCTGAAGGCCGTGTTTGCCCGGGGGACGAGGAGGTGGATGCTTTACCATGATTTCCACATGCATGTAAATATGGATGAATATTATCTTAAGGGGCGCGCTCAATGTGACGTGGCTCTGATGGACATTTTAACAAAATATTCTATTTGGGTTGTTTGCTTTGTTTTGTTTGTAGTGAGTGCTTTTTTTCAATTTTTATTTTGAGGTCTCGTATGTGTCAGAGGTGCATGGGTTCACATGTAGCATTTGTAAGGACTGGTGGATGTGGGTCAGTGATGTGTCACATACATGACAGAAATGTAAGCTTGTATTGACCCTGGAGGGGTCAGTACAACCGGACATTACATAACACTAATGGGGGGTAGTGCTAAGGAGCGGGTGTGGAACTGGGGCATGATTTCATGGAAATGTATGATGGTGGAAGAACATTTTTAAAACACATTACGTAAACTGTACATCAAGATTCTTCATTTTCTCTATTGAGGTCTTTTCTATGAATGTATGCATGTTGAAGGCTTTGTGTCCACTGAGTGGATTCCGGTTGGTTAAAAAAGTTTAGTTAAACTATTGACTTGTTTTTCAAAGAAAAAGAAATACTAGAAAAAGAAGAAAAAAGCTATTTTAAACTTGATACTTTTATGGTCAAATGTTCTCTTTTTATGTAATCTATAGGAAAATATATTTTTTCAAATTAATTTGTTGAAACCATTTATTCAAGGAAAAGCTAAGTGACTTGTACTTGATCAAATCGATCTTTTGAAATAGGTTTTTGTAAAAATCTCACATTGCAATAATTGGTTTGTATAGTGGAGAGAGTATCTGGCTGGTTTTAAAATCAGCATCTGGGGTAATATGGGGCCAAATTAGTAGATAATAATTTTTGTCTTTTTTGGTAAAGTATCAAGGAAAATCTTCAGTCTTGCATACGTGTGAGTTTTCACTGAATTTGTTCACTTGATTTCACCAAAACTATCTCATTTTGCACAACAGATTTAGGTAGCCGTTAAAAATGGCCGGCTACCATTTATTCCCTATTTGACAAGTGAAAACCCTCATTCAGAGATAACTGATGAGCTGCTCAGTGAACACAGAGCCCATGTCTGCTGTAATCTATGTAAATAGATGTTGACCTTGCCTTAATGCCTTAATGTGTTTTTCATTAACAAGCTGATGTTCTGGGCCTTCTTGGGGGATAAATTATCTTCATGATCATCAACATCACTGTCAAATGGCCAACAGGAGGCCCCTCATTAGCTCATTATGAAGCTAATCATTCAGATTATACATTGATGCCTTTAGTTTTCTACAGAGGATAGATTTTATATGCTCAGCTCAATTAACAAATGATAGTTTATATTAAAAGGAATTTATTTTATTTTCGTAAAACTTCTTGTACTCAACTGCCAGTAGTTACCTTAGTTTTGAACTTGAGAATAGATAGTAAACTTCTTTCATTTCCAATTTGAATTTTATTTTGTCCAATTTCCTCCAAAAAAAAGACCAAAAAGAACCTTTTCAACAGGCTCAGAGTTACAGTTTGGAAATGTGTTTAAAGTGACAAGCAATGCTTTATAGATCACTGAACTGAAAGAATAAACTCTTATTGAAACGTTTATTGTTAATGAGTTTGAAGTTAATTTAATTTAAGAATAAAATAATTATGGCGTAGAATTGTAATCTGAATACCGGGTTATGCTGAACACATTTGCTTTGCCAAGGGTTATTATGGTAAGCGCATGGTATTAATACCACCTTTAAACAGTCTCATGATGAAAATGTCTCATCGTGGGCCTGTTTAAAGATGGTATTAATACACATAATCTTCTATCTCCTTGCAAGTGGAAAGCTGTGTGTGTGTTTACACATGAAACTGATATGTTTCCTAAATTAAATGACGATTTTTAATTACATTTCTATTCTTAGGTTTGTTTTTTAATTAATATTTTGCGTTCATCACATGCAGTTGGCTGTGGTAAACAATGCCTCAGATCTACTTAGAAAATGCTCCAGTAAAACGTAGGTTTTTCTCTAAATCTAGACAATACACATTTTCCCACTTGCCGGAGTCACACTGATAACTGTTTGCATAAGGTGGCTTTTTTCTGTAATACTGGCATTCAGAAAGAGAAGTAAAAATAAATAAAATGTTACAGATGTTGCAGAGTTCTGCTGATAAAAGACACTTTTTTTCTGTACAGAAAAAAACGTCAGTGCAGAATTGTGATTTTTAAAAAAAAAAAGTATTTATGCACTACTCTGTATGTCCTCTGTCATCTGTTGTAGGGTGTGACAGATAGCTTTGACTGTAAGAAGTTAAAACCCCTGCAAGAAACAAGGTTTGCCAGTCTGCCCCCAGCAGGGGGCGCTCATTCTGAGCCAGAGTGTCTGCTCTCACAGTCAATGAACGGAACCGAGGGAGCAGCAGACACACAGAATGAGGTCATTGCAGCTCTTTAGGGCTTGGCTCACTCGGCCGACTGTCAACCATTTTGCCTCCAGTGGCTGTTTTCAAAGCCCTCATAGCTGCAAAAACACACAAACATCAGATTCCAGCAAACAGTTGCTGTGGATTTAACGCCTTTATGCACACACTAAAGGAACTGGATTATTTCAGTTTGTCCTGATTTGTCTTGATTTTGAACTTCGGAAAAGAAATATAGTCTTGATCAGAATGGTTAGATACAGATCATTATCACTTTTGCCGGTTCCGGAGCAAAGTTCATGACACAACTGAGTGCTTTCCACTCATCACGACCACTCTTTTACGAAATCGATCATTCAGCTTAGTCTATATAGGCCTTATGAATTATATATGAAGAGATACAGTTAGAGAAAAAGCATGTTCTCTAAATCTAGATTCAGTCGTGACATGTGCCCAAGTTTCTGTTTAATTTGAGTGTTTTTCATAATAGTGTCGTGATTTTATTTACATTTTATTTTCAGTATATATGCTCCAGGTTTTGCATTAGCCAGTGCCATTGATTTCAATTAATTAAAAATCATGATTGTCTTAAAACTGTCAGTGTACTAACACTGGAATGACTCAATATATTGAAATTGCAAAAGCAAAAATGTTTTGCAGAGCTCCAGCAGTTGTGTTTTTCGGGATACACTTGAGATCTGTGGTGACATGCTTGCCTGCAGCTTTAGGTCAAAGAGACAGACTTTCCCTTTAATTCCAAGACCATGTCCCCTCAAAGCAAGTAGGTTTTGGCCATTTCCTGAAACAACTGATTCTGTTGTTTTTCTTGAAAGGAAAATGTCCACATTTCTCTTACATAATTCTGATTTTGAATTAAATGCAGCTTTATATATATAGTTCCAAATATTAACTAATATAATCCCCAAGCTCCTAGGAGCTAGCTCCCAATCACATAAAAAATATTGAATACTAAATTGGTCTAATTTTATACAGCTGAGAAAGCAAGCTAAATGGACAACCTGCAGATTGCACCTAAGCATTCTGTGTGACTTTGGACAGAAATAAAACTCCCTATAGGACTAAACCTTTGGCAGAAGCAGACTCAGGGATTGTGTGTATCATAGGGAAGTCCTTCTGCAGTTTGGGCTGAAAGTAGTAACATTGTGAGATGTTTCAGGTTCACCTGATCCATCCCAAACAATAATCCTAATCAATAATAAGTAACATTTTAAGCCTGACAGTGAAGATGGAAAAGGTGTCTGCTTCCCAAATGTATACTGGCAGATATGGGCCTAATAGCCGAACACTCACATTCATTTTAGAAACATCAGGAACCACAATTAAACCTACCATCTGAGGAAGAGCTGGAAAAATATTTGAAAAGATCATTCAGATATGCAGCTTGGCCTTTAAGCCCATTTCATGTGAGGAGATTAATTTAATATTCAATTATGAATTCAACAGGGAGTCAAATAAGAGAAGCTGAGCCCAGCTTTGAACCCTCCTGCTTGGCTTTAAAGTCAGTCACAAGTAAGTTCTGTCGGATCTTAGTGGTAGTCCTGTAGTCCTACTCCTGTATCTCTTTAAAACATAAAACTGATTGGTTTCATCTGGTTTCATAGGCAAGGCAAGCCTGTTTGCATAGCAAATTTCATGTACAAGACAATTCAAAGAGCTTAATAAAAAGCTTCAAAGCAGAAAATAAAGGAAAACAATGAATCAACAAAATAGATTAGACAGATTAAAACTGAAGGGTGCAGATAAAATACATTCTGTTCCTATATACACTGTTAAATAGAACTGTTTTCAGCCTAGAAAATGTATATACCTATAGATGGGTATGGCTGAGTATCATCAGCATAACAATGAAATATCACACTACTGTATAATATTGTTAGCTAATATAAGCCTAGAGTGTAAAATGTGAAAAACAATTAGATCTTGTGTTGCATAGCCTATCAAAGGCAAATTAGAAAAATCTGTTTGAAAAGTCAGGCTGAATTATTGTCTAAAAAAAGAGACTTATGACGTAGAGGAGTTTAGAGATGGTGCTTGATCAGACAGACCAACTGTCCAAATGTAAATGTTCAGATACTTTTAACACTGCTTTCCTCGATGACACATCAGGCACAGCCATTGGAAGCATTCCATTAATCTTCTTTCACACTGAAAGAATTTTGTTGGTGAAGAGGATAGTGGCGTATTTATGACTACATTTTAAAAGAATGCGGGGCCCAATCTAACTTGTACTCTTTCACGGGCTTCAGTCATTTAAATGTGGATGCATAGAGTTCCCCCCTCCCTCTCTGGCCTGTTCAGACGCTCTCTGTTTCACATTCAAGCTTATGTACCACGTACAACACACACTTTCTCATTGAGTCTGACTCTCAATAAATCCAATATATCCTGATGCCTGGTGGTTTTAGAATGCAAAGGCAGTGAATGGGGAGGAAGAGAGACTGCATTATCCACATCAAAGTAGAGGAGTTATCAGCCATAATCAATGCTCTCCCATTATGCACTCCAGTCAGCATCTCTCACTCCCTCACCCTTTAATTAGATCAATACAATTTATCGGCCTGAGAGGAAGTATGATTTTGATATTCACAAAAATAGGAAAATTAGAAACAAAGTGGCCGCGCACTGAAAAGGTTCATTCAATTATTGAAACTATGGAGAAAAGTTGGAACATTTCTCCAAAATGTTCTTTCAAAATAGCTCAAATGCAACGTAACTTCTAGATACAGTTTGCATTAAAGTCATAAAGCATTTAAAGCACACCTTTTTATTCAGAGGTTCAGACAGTTTGTAGGATCAGCTAAACATCAAAATTGAAACCTTTACATTTTTGCCTAACGCGTATCACTTTCAGTAAAAATGCCTTGTCCACGTGCACTACAGTAGATTAAATTAGATCTAGATTCATTTAGATTAGATTATACTTTATTATACTATACTATACTATACTATACTATACTATACTATACTATACTA
>JABUIW010000063.1:581837-620112 GCA_013363375.1 Menidia beryllina
TACTATACTATAAGGACAGAACTGACAGATTAAAACCAATATATAAGTAACACCATATACACATGTGAGTGAACAACATTAACATAATGATTGATTTAGGTGATAATAACACATAACCCAGATGGATTTTATGTGCTAAATGTAGTACACAATTCACAGGAACAACAATTCACAATAAAAATGAATAGCGGCTGATAAATTTAGGTCATATGAATAGAGATGAAGTGAATTGGTGTGTTGGTTTCAGTGGGGCAGAGTTCAGTCGGGACACAGGCTTGAGAAAAAAGTATCTCCTTAGTCTGCTGGTCATGTTGTGGAGGGCTCTGAAGCATCTGTCTGAGTGGGAGTGTGTCGACGAGAGCTCGACCCAGACATCCTTTCTTCTTCACGTCCACATAGGCAGGAAGTTCAGCTTCTACAACGAGCTGTGTTCACTAAATGCTGGAAGTCGAGATACAAGATTAGGATGTTCAGTAAAGTATACTCAGTGTCTCTTAACATCCTTTGAACAGGATGTAAGAACAGTTCATATAATAATGAAAAACATGTCATTTAGATGCTGCACAGTTATCATTGAAAATGTGTCCAACTGTAATTTTGTACAACTTACAGTTGGGATAGAAAAACCTGGAATTCAAATTTTAGTTATTGTTCCTTGTTAGTGCCCTCGGGAAGATGGAGCTCTGGTGAGCTTTCATTATCAGGCTGGAGGTGTTGGGGGTTCAGGACAAGTCCTCTGAGATGTGGGTCAGCAGGATCTTGAAGCTGGAGACTGGTGTGGGGAATTATAGGATGATCGTCTTTAAATAGCTAAAGTGAAGGTGCTGCAGGACTTTTATTTTCAGCAAGGTCCGAGTCAGAAGTACACATTGATGAATCAAGTCTGGAGAGGTCTCATCACCCGATGTCAGAGAAAACTCTGCCTAACTCTGGGTGCGCCTGCCCTTAGATTTGGTAATCCCGGCTGTTTTCATCCAGGCATGCAGCCCGAAAATGGTTTTATCCATATCATAAACATTTCCTTTTTTGTCCACAACACCAGGCCGTCTCCATCCCGGCATACAGCTAGAATACACTTCATCCATAGCTTCAACATCCTCCCTACACTCTCCTTTAGGAAGGTGTTTATGCTCTACGAACAGAACGCCCTGTGCTTAATTGTGAGCCTCTGACACTCCACCGGCTTGATGGTAGTCCTGCTGATCCCTGTTGGGATCATTCATGCCTCTTCTCTCCTTCCTTAAGTCAACAATGAGCTCCTTGGTTTTGCTTGTGTCCAGGATTACCATGTGGCCAGATACCTTTTCTCTTCCCTGTGGTCTCGTCTGTTGACTTGATGATGGTAGTTGGATCCAAGTTTAGGTCTGGAGTCATGGGTGAAGAAGGAGTTGTCGTTGTTGAAGGGGTAGAGTTGGAGAAATGACTCTATTTTGAACTTGTAATGGTGTTGGGCCTTCAGCCTGCTCATTTATCCATGGCTTTTGGTTGGGGTGTGCAGTAACCTGCTTCTCTGTCGAGCCACTTATCCAGTTCTCCCCAGTCTTAACTTTGAGAAGCCTTTCATTCTGGATACGGATGCAGTGTGGAAGCAGGAAGTGGAAGCAGAGAGGAGACCTGCGGTGTTTCTGAGACGGAAGCTGCTGGACGGAGAGAGAAAAGGTACTTAACAGTGGAGAAGGAGTGCTTGGCAATGAAATGGGCCATCAACACACTCAGATATCTGTTGGGGAGACACTTCTTCCTGGAAACAGATCACCCGGCTCTACAGTTGCTGCATCGCATGAGGGATGCCAACATGCGCCTTTCTGGATGCTATCTCGCTCTGAGGCCGTATGACTTCACAGGTAACTACAGGTACTGTAGGAAAGTTGCATGTGGTAGCACTTTGCTACCTGGAGTCTATGACCTGAGTCGTGTAAGCATAGCACCAGGCATTTTGGTTGTTAGCAAATACTTGTACAATGGTACAGACACATGGTTTCACTGTTCGAGAAAGTCAAGGCTGCTCTAACATAATTCTTAAAGAGCAATTTAGTCTATATTTTTTAACTATGTATCGGGATTGCTCGAAAATGGTGGCGTGTCCTCTTCGGGCCAGAAATGAGGTCCTGGTGGAGGAGTTCAGGAATCTCTGGGTGTTGTTTATGAGTGAGGGAAGGATGGAGCAGGAGTGGTTATAGGTGGATTGGTGCGTCTTATAAGCAGTTATGCCGACTCTGCGTCCGTCTGTTGTGGCATAGAAAGAGCCATCTGGGAGGGGCTCAAAGTAGTTACTTCTCCTGCACATCAAGAGGAGCCAGATGAGGTTAGGGTCTCCAGGTCTCCTCCCGGTGGGACGTGCCTGGAACACCTCAGCAGGGAGGCGTCCAGGAGGCATCTGACCAGACCCCAAGCCACGTCATCAGGCCCAACCACAAAAACTTCGAGATTCAGCCCATTTCAAAAACAGCTGCAATGATGTTTCACTGATAAAGCATTCAGCACCAAGCTGAGTTGTAATCTGTGTTGTATTCAACTGCTTTCATCAGTTACCTCAGGGAAACAAGGAGAACTGTTATTTTGAAGGGAATCTAAAACTGGCTAAATACAATCACTATCTATTCCATCCTGATCAGGAAAGAGGAGCACAAAATTCTGGGTAGAAACTTTAAGCTTCTTGAAACTTATATTGTTTTGAGCATTACACTTGACAGTTTGATTAATGGCTATATAAATAGTTAAGTATTTATTGAAAAAGGACAAAGGTGCAGATGTGTTTGGTTTAGTTTGCATGTAAGGAAAGCATCAGAAAAAGTGATTTTGGATGAGGTTAAGATTATGTAAAAAAAAAAAGAAATGCAATGGAAGTAAGGGGGAGAAAAGGATATAAAAAATGTATAAAAACAAAAGAGAGTTGATGAGTTTCAAATCTAAATTTGAAGATCTCTAGAAGTGCCTCTTTGGACTAAGTAGGGATACTAGACCTTCGCTTATTTTTATTCCTGTGTTAGATCCCAGTTTCATTAACACAGCAAGAGTAACTTGCTGTGGAGTAATGTCTGGTTTCCACTGACAATTACGAATTGTTTGCGCTTTAAAAGTATTATTACAACTTTGATAAACGCTTACAAGTTCTATTTGGTCATACAATACTGCTAACCATTGGTTTTCTACTTCATGGTATATTAGTGACTTGTAATTGTCATTGTTGTTCCTCTTTAATGCAGAACAAGCAAAAATTTCCTACATGTCCATGCCTGGATATTTCCACTTTAACACAACTCATGGCAGTCAACACATTCTCTGCCTTACTTCTTTCTCTTTCTCTCCCCTCTGCCAGTAAATGTCGACAGCTCTCATCTTTCACCCATTTGATGTAATTAGGCCCCTCTATGAACATTTAAAACTCTCCATTCACATTTGATAGCGGGATAAAGGCCACATAGAATCGCTTTCGTATGGTTTTCAGCTTCTCTGAATGAAACAACTACAATTTTGATTCTTGGACAGTGCTTTGCAGACATTCAGAATTGAAAGAAAAGCACAAATAGGTAATTTGGCTGAATCTGCTTATCCTAAATTCTTCAGCTATATAGAAGCATGTTTGCAACAATAAGCATTCATCTTTGTCTTTGTGCGACTTAAGATCATCCAGTGGCTCTTACAGGAAAAAAGATAATAGCTTCTTCAACATGTTTTTCCTGCTCTGATTCCTTTACTTTACATGTTTTAAACTTGTAAGGAAACGTGAAGAAAGTTTTAATCCTTGTTAATTAGAAATATTTTTCTTGAATATTTTGACACTTTTTATTTAATTTCTACAGAGATTAAATGATATTTTCATCAACAATCCACCCAACCATCACTAAGACATTAAGCAATGCTGACACCAACCGTTAAATGATCTCTGTTGACTTGATCAACATAAATGTAATTCTTTCATGGTGATGAATTTCCATGATCATGTGAAGGGGTTCAGTCTCGTGGATTATCTGTCGTTTTGTAAGTTCCGTTTAACTAGAGTTGCAACGCTCTCCTGATTGGTCTCCCAGTATGTTCTGTAAAATCTCTACAAATGATCCAGAACACGGCAGTGAGTCTGGTCTTCAATCAGCCTAAAAAAATCCCAATTCAACCCTCTGTTCATTGAGCTTCACTGGCTACCCCCCAAATGACCGCACCCAGACTCTTTTCATGTGTAACTCCAAGATGGGGAATTATCAACCAAATGCTACAAAAACAGGGACGTCCCTGTCTATCTTTAAAAAAAACTCTTGAAGATCCAGCTCCTCAGAGATCATCTCCTACCTTAAACCTTACTCTGCACTTCCCACCCCCTCCACTACTCTTTTTACGCTACCCTCTTTCGCTACACATTCACCATTGTCGTCTCTAAGAGGGTCTGACCCGGGATTTCCCTATGTCTGTTGATGGTAGCTGTAATGTTGATCTGCCTTGTAAATCGCTTTGGATAAAAGCATCTGTTAAATGCATAAACAGGTTTAAAAGGTCTAGATATGTACAGTGAGGAAGATATGTTCTCCCCACTTAGAAATGATGGAGGGGTCTGAAATTATCATCGTAGGTGCATGACCACTGTCAGAGACATAATCTAAAAAAAAAAATCTGATCACAATATATGATTTTTTAACTTTTTTTGGGGATTTTTTTTAGATTATGTCTCTCACAGTAGACAATGACAATTTCAGACCCCTCCATGATTTCTAAGTGGGAGAACTTAAAATAGCAGGGTATACTTATTTTCAAATACTTATTTTCCTCACTGTGCAAACTTAGTCAGGGAGCGACCTTTGTCTTTAAAAAACCAACAAACAAACAAACTTCAGAATAACGCCTACTTTCATGTAGACATACTTAATTTTCCCTTCTGTAGAATGCTGAATGATATTTTGCAGCATGTGATTTGTCTTAAGGTTAACGCTTAACCTTAACTTAGACAAATCCCAATGGGCTGAACCGTAAACCCTTTATCATCTACACTTAAACGGACAGGAAAATGTTTCTGTGCATTTTGTCCGTTTCCTTAGAGCAATAACAACCAAAATATTTTTTTTCACTGATAGTTAGGATGACACTTTTTGGAAAAAGTGCAAAATTTGAAAACGAAACGTCATATCTCATGCTTCATTTAAGCATCACATCCCTAAACTTTATTTTAGAACTGGTTTAGTTGAGTGCGTTTCCTCTAGAATATCTTATGACTGAGTATAATCAGTTAGAAATATGCTCTAAAAAATGGTTGAGTAGAACATTAAAGGGATAATAGCAACTGCATGGCTGATTAGATAAGTTAAATCAAAAGGCCATGGCCATCTTTCACATATTGCCTATGCAAAATACGATATCATAAAGGCCAAAAATGTCAACATCCTGAAAAAACAAGGGTCTGGGAGGAAAAAAGCAAAGAAAAAAACAGATTTGATATTTAGGCATACTAAATGGTACGTTTTGTGTCTTTTTTCTTGAGGGACAGGAAAGGTGGACTTATGGAGGTAATTCAATAGGTTGAGAGGCTTCAGAAAGGAAAATCCCCTTAACATCACTCTTCCTCTCTTTATTTTTGAATGTCTTGTTGTCTGGTTTGTCTCCTCGTCCTATCTTTCCATCTCCTGATCCATCCATCAGTGTCTGTCTCTCATCGAATCTCAGTCCTAAACACACCCTATTCTTCTCTCCTCATTGGCTCGTATAAAACTGTGTCTCTTTACTCTCATTTTCACTCACATCCTCCTTTCCTTTTTTCTTCCCTTCTGCCTTGATGAGCCATTGAATAGTAGGGTGAGAGAATGAGTATGGATGAGCAGGCAAGCCACTGATGCACTACTGGTCATTAATAAAAGTTTTATACACAGTCAGGAAATGCATTTGAGCTCCGGTGGCTGGAGCTCCTCTCGGATACACAGGAAATTGTTCCCTGGCTGACAGCCAATCCTGCTATTTAAGGGGATCGTCCGAGGCCAACAAGCTGGGCCTGGTCAGTTAATGGATCAGTAATTCTGCTCCTCTCTATATCCAAATATCAGCCACTGTAAGAGGCTGTTTGTGAGGAGCTGATTTTAACAATGTAACATGCATATAACAACAGGAGAAATATAGAATTAATATGTTTTGCACATGTGACATTTGCTTGCAATGGGATTAAATTGAAATAAACTAGTGGGACGGTTAGATTTAGTTTAATTACATCTTATTTATACCACACCAAATCACAAATAAATCTCTGGGCACATAAAAACTACAGTCCAGTTAAATTAAATTAGAATCCAATTTAAACAAAATCAATCAGAGAAAGTTCCTAGCCATGGAAACCAGAAGATTGTAATGAATCCATTTCCCCATCCTGAGGTAGAACGTGACATCCAGCTGGCAGGTATCGCTTTGACAGTGTGCTAAAATCCTTGTTGAGGTCAATTTTATACATGAATTAACTCTTTCTACTTGAGCTAATTTAAAATATTTGCACTTTATTTGTGACTGCACTCCCCTTTTAGCTTTAACTATGTAAAATAAGTGGTTTAAGTAAATACATGGCCTCTATCTTTAACCAAAGTAGTTGGGAATTGGAAAGAAAGATTCTCCTTCAACAAAAAGAAGATTCTACCGTGTTGTATTGTACATCTAAAAACCCTAAGAGTTAGACTGTTTATCAGGATGTCGGGGTAGAGGTGATGGACCAAAGGCAGGCCAAGAAATGGAGAATGAGGAACTCGATAAATTGTCTTTCAATAGACAACAAAAAGCACAGCAGAAGCCAGGCGGAAAACTAAAACCAAATGAACCTGAAGACAGTGACAGAAAGTGAGGATCTGGGAAGACATGAGAGAAATAAAGAGGTTTATGTGGGATGTCGATGAGGACATGGACCACATGTGTGGAGCATGAGTTGATTACGGCACAGGAAGGAAGTCAAGTTGGTGTTAACACAGGAGAAGAACGCAGGAAATGAGGAAAGACGCCAGAATAAAACACAGGAAACTTAAAAAAAAAAAACAGAAACAAACTTTAAAGCTAAACAGCTGAACAAAATCCCATCTTATGACACTGTTTGACCAGTGAGTAGGAGTAAATTATCTCAGGACCTAGAGTTATTTTATAATTCACACAAGTATAATACTTAATCTATAATCTAATAAGTAAGTGCTGTTTCTTTTTTATAGAATAGATGTGTTTGTTTATGAGGAGGAAAGGGTGCTTCTTAATTTTAGGTAGCTTTTGGTTTCTTTCAGATAATCTCATTGTCTTTGTTATTCCCCCATCTCAGTGTCTCTCTATCAGCAGTTTGTTTCATCTCAGATACTTTCCTCAACAGGAAACAGAGCGCCCCTCAACCCCATTAGGGACCAGTGTCCAGTTACATTACCGTGCGTGTGCGTGTCTGTGTGGGTCTGCTGTACGCCTGCATACAGTGTATATTGTGTTAGCCTGGATCTTGCTGAGTAAGTGCATGGACTTAAAGGGGGAAAAAAAGAGAAAAATATAGGAAGAAAAAAGTAGATACACACTTACACTCACAAGAATGAGCATCCTCGCCCCACCACACAGAGGCTTAGGCTCAAATTCCAGCTGTGCAGCATATTCAGCATGTCCAGTCAATGATGTCATCACCCTCAGCAAACAAATGAATGAACAGAGCAACCAACATCTCACCCAATCCTCTTTTCTCTATTAGCACTGTTACAGTGTGGATGCATGAAGGTTTGAAGATCTCAATAAAATAATTCAAACAATGGTCACTTTATAACATATCAATAAGGGGAAATGCAGAAGTTGAGCCCCTAACAGAGTATTCCTGTTTCAAGTATTTTTTTCAATGTGTTGTCATGTGATTTCCGAAGTTTGCTAATGCTTGTGAGTTAGATTTAGAGTTAATTAAACAACAGCAAGCCCTCATTTGCCTCACAGCAAGAGGTTTAAAGTAAACAAAGATCGAATAAGCCAGAAAGCAAAAAGCTCACCTGTGTAAAAAGAAGAAAAAGTAAGGTCTGCATCCAATGCATCAGAGCCACAAATGTAATCGAATTAGCAGAGGTTTAAATGACATTAACAGATGTGTCATAGCATATCAAATCATTCTACCAGCCACCCATGACACACAAAACCATACATGTGGGTATTTCCTGTTCAAATATGATTTATGAAAATATGCCAACACGCAAATGAAAATATTTTGTTCTGAACTCTTCCCTTTTAATTTGAATTGAGTTAAATAATTATTTCTTTAATTATGTTTTAATGTATTTACTTAGCTGTGCCTTTCCTTACAGACCTTACCTCACATTATGTGTATGGAAATTTACACTTAAAGAACTGGTTTAAACTGTAGGGAACCGGGTTTTATGGAAGATTAATTGTGTTTGGAATGGTCCAGTCAAAACAGACATACAGTAAATGCATGTGTTAATCTTTTGTGTTAAACAATAATGTAATAGTGTCATATTAATTTCTATTATGATTATTCATCCAATAATATGTTTGTTATGATTTTATTAATATTATTCCTTATTTGTTTAATGAATAATAAAAATGGATTTTTACATCTTTGGGTGATGAGTGTTAAATAAAATAAAAATTAAATGACACTAAATCTTAGAGCTCGGTCTTGTCATTTTTGAAACGGCTGAACAAAACTGAACTGAATTCATGGATGAAAGAGGGAGGAGTCAGAGAGAAGAATTGAGGAGGAGGGCTGACTGGAGTGTGTGGGTCTGTGGGAGAGTGTGTGTGTGTGTGTGTGTGTGTGTGTGTGTGTGTGTGTGTGTGTGTGTGTGTGTGAGAGAGAGAGAGAGAGAGAGAGGGAGAGACAGGCAGACAGAAGTGCACGCAACTCTCAGTCATTAATCTCTCAGGAAGAGAGGAGAAAACAACAGATGTGAAGCTGATTTTTTTTTAAAAAGAACATTTCTTTTTACTTTGCCAAACAAAAAAACTGCAGTCAATATCTGATTTGA
This sequence comes from Menidia beryllina, assembly GCA_013363375.1. Classification (NCBI taxonomy): domain Eukaryota; kingdom Metazoa; phylum Chordata; class Actinopteri; order Atheriniformes; family Atherinopsidae; genus Menidia; species Menidia beryllina. The sequence continues at coordinate 590,786 of JABUIW010000063.1, forward strand.
GAATTCTCTCTCTCTACCCTCAAAGCTTTTCTTTTTATTTCTCTTTACCACCTATTTTTACACTAGAAATCCTGAGTTCCTCTGCTTTGCTCCCGTGTGCAAACACCTCAACATCTTCCTTTGCACCCGAGGATTATTTTCGATGCTGTGAAAACTGCAGGTGAATAATTCAAATAAAGCTCTGCGCCCATTCACTGGAGAGGATTCCAGCGGGAAGAGGAGCAGCTCTTTCAGGACGCTGGTGGGGACTGGTCGGCTCCGTTTGGTGGGGAGATGAAGGAGGAGATGCCCTGAAGAGGAGCAGGAGGCTCAGGGATCCGAGTGCTCTGGGAGAGGTCTGTCAGGAGGAGGAGGGCAGGGGCAAATCCCACTGAGAGAGGTCCTCACACCCCCCACCCCACCAACACACAACCCCAAACCCACAGACTCGACTAATCTCATCAAATAGTTGGACAGGAGGCTTGAACAAGAGTCCCATCACTTCAGCATAACCCTGTGACTTAATAACAAAAGAGGCATTAAATACTAATACTAGTATAAAGCAAGTACAGCGTAGAGATACAAGGGAAGCAAACCCACCCGGGACGTCCCAGCACACCTCTGCAGAATGGAACTGGCACCAGTGAGAGGTAAGCAGAAATTCCTTTCATCTGCGGATGAACCGTCCAATCGCAGAGCTCCACTGGAGCTTCGGTAACTTTGCAAAAATTCTTTATCAAAACAGCATCTTTCAAAACTCTAACCGTTTTGGATTGTTCCTGTTGTACTTTGTATTTTGAGTTTGCAGTTTTCACTGGTCCAACTTATAGGTTGGGAAAAAATAAGGCAGAAGTTAAACAATAGCTCCTAAATATTTGTCTGAATTGAGTTAAATTTACATTTATTCAGTTGTAATGCATAATTACAAATGTGTACAGAAATGTTAATACTTTTTGGTCTTATTTTGTTTTAATATTTGAACAAACATCTTTTTTTAGTGAACAAAATAGGCTCAACACTGGTCCACTGTATCAGATCTTACAGACTCAGCAAAACGTGCAGTACTGAACTGTAATCATATTATTTCAATTATAAATATGGCTTATGTAAACTAACTAATGGTCAATTAAACGTCCAGTTTTTTTTCCATTTGAAATCCATTAAGTCTCCAAACAGTTTGGAACTCAAGACCAGCTAGTTCATTTCTCTTCTAAATACTCAGTTTAGCTCATCAAAAGAGTACCTGCTAAAGTTTAGCTTCTCTTTGGTGTTTGGTAGCTGTTATAGTTATTTAATCTAATCAGAGCTCTTTTTAAGGTTATTTTATGAGCTAGCTTAGCTTGGACATTTAGACCAGATAGAGCAAATATTTAGGAGAAGTGGCCTACTGGCATCAGCGAGTTTGAAATGTTTGCAGATAACCGGGGACATGTGGGGTTGGGATTGATTGTCCTCAAGGTCGGATGCAGAACGTCAATATCCATCGCCAGTGGGGTGGAAAAGAAGGGTGGGGGGGGGGGGAGGGGGGGGGGGGGGGGGGGGGGGGGGGACGCCGGACGTACTGATTGGACCAGATGACCAGAGTGCAAGCGATACAGATTGACCGGTTATGGATGGATGAATGGATGAACTGAAGAGAGGCGAGAGGACAGTGTGTGTGAAAAATATGGCGTATAGATTAACAAATGAGCAGATACGGGGGGACTGACAGAGCGAGGGGATGGAGGGGCAGTGAGTTTGAGTTCTACAGCAGCACTAATGCAAAAACCGATCCACCATGAGGCCACCGAGCTCTGGAGAGGAAAGGCCACAATTCTGATGTGGCTACATAAAACTTTCTCCCCGAGCAAATCTCTATTAGTTTGACATGGTAATCTTCCTTTTGCACTGTGCAGATAAAGAAAGTCTGTAAGTTTCCCGTTTTTAGAAAGTTAGTTAGTGTGTCACGTCCAGCTGAGTTTAGTTTTCAGTTGTAGTAATTTTCAAGTTTCAGAACAATGTTTCGCTTTTTATTGAAACCTTTAGTTTTCTTATATTTCTTATATGTTCTTTTATATTCATATAAATGGTTGCAATCATAATCCTGAAAATTTCCCGCTTGGTTTTCATATTTCAGCATTGATCCTGAAAGCTCTGTCTTTTTCTGTTCTGCACTGAATCTGCATAGACCAAAATGTATTCTTTAACCATTAAATACATTCTGTATTTAAACGACAAACAACATAAATGGCAAACATTTAAAATACCAGATTATTTTTAGCGGCATAACTGGACAAATGAATCAATGTAAAAATGAAATGAAAGTCATCATAAAGGACATGTATTTCTAAAATATTTTATTTGCTTTTCAAGCAAATTTGCACGTCAAATTTCTGAACTTTTGAAGAGCAGTTACAAATGTAGCGTCTAAACTCCAACATAGTTTTGGGAAGCTGCAAATATTTTGTTTTCATCCATGTTCTCCAACATGACTTTCTCTTGTTCTTTATTAAGTAAATGTGATGAATTATTCCACCGGAGGAAAGGCTACATTTGGAGGCTAGAGGATGTTGTGGGAAAGTTCTGTCTCTTTCTTTATGCTTTCCTTTCTCATGATTATTGTCATGCAATGTTGTTGTACTGTGCTATTGTTTAGATTTACACTGGCTGTATGGTTAGTTCAAACATACTGAACAAGTTAATGTTTTAAAAGAAATCTTCATGTCTTGTTAAACATTAAGGAAGTGACACATTTTCATCGGCTCTTTACAAACACAATCAAATTTCTCACCTTTGTTGTCATTGCATTAGATAGGACCAGAGTGTAGTGCAACTCAGTTGTTGCATTAAAGAATTAAATAAATGATTTACAAATTGAGAAGTTGAAAACAAAAAAAGGGAAATCGACAAGAATATCTCTGTAGAAATAATCAAATGTATAGAGCGTGGAGCAGGGATGTCCAAGGCAAGTCCTCAAAGGACCCAATCCAGCATCTTTTAGAGGTTTCCATGCTTCAGCACACCTAATTCATGTCAATGTGCCACTGGCCGGCTTGTACAGATATTTTGTGCGTGGAAGAGGTTATTATTATTCTGAATGTGGTAATAAATGCACCATCTGCACAAAGTTATCCAAGAGGAAAATATCAGTGCCGATTTTGATCTAGTTAGATTTATCGGGTAAATAAGTTGAAGGGGAAAAGGGGGACGTAAAACCAAGTCCCAACCATGCGATTCTTGGTTGAGTCCATCTTTTAAACTTTCTCAGCTTACTTAGGCATATCTCTCTTCTGTCTACAACTGCTTTATTTGGTCACATCTTAAAATTACTTGTGAAGTGACTGAACTACCTCCCAATGAAGTACTGGGAATAAACTATGTTCAGTATCTGCAGGTCTACAAATGAAAGAATAAATCCCTGATGCATGACCAACATTTATCTGGTTAAACCGAGGTATATATATATATATATATATATATATATATATATATATATATATATTCATTTTGATCTGTAACCATATATATATATATATATATATGGGGACTGGAGCCTAACCCAGTAGTCAATGGGTAAGATTCGGGGTACACCCTGGATGGTTCTATGTGTGTGTATATATAGAGCTGGAGTTCTGGATGCTGATTGGCCAGAGAGTGACATTATTTCATAGGGAGTCCTTCATGTGAACCCCCATTTCAAAACACGCAACACAAACAAACAAACAAGAAACAACATTTTTTTCAACTTTTATTTAGTTGAGTTTGCTTTTTTCCCTTGTCCCTGGGATTTCAATGATCAGAAGCTTTACCCAGACTGGTTCTCAGCCTCCAGATCAGGGAGCAGTTTGATCTGTAACCATTCCACGCTCATTCACTACCCCGTTCCTTCCTCTTTTCCTCCCTCCCCTGCATGGATTTTCTGGTCTGCAGTGTCTATTTCAGTCTTTCCATTGGGGTCAGATTCGGCACATCCGGTATCTTATCCAGTTTTTTGTCATTCAATCTTTCTGTGCTCAGAAAGGGCATCCCAAGGAAGAGCCCCGGGTCTTAGTGCCAGCCCATCACAGTCGGACACTGAAAGAATGATGTAATGTCCTGTAAGTTAAAAAATGATGAACCATCTTTCTTAATTGCTATTTTCTTTATCCAACTTTATTAATGGCCCAGAATTTTTCCCAACCCCCAAAACAGTGTTTATATTTTCCAATAAAGAACATCTGAGACGAGATCCGGACTTTCATTCACATTAATGAATAGATTCACAGCTAAAACTTTAGGAATGCAAGTTGTATTTCTGACAAATAAACCACTCAGTCATTCATTGCTCACTTGTGAACATTTCTGTGAACATACTTCTATTTCATATGTACAGCTAGCTCGTTTTAACTCATTTCAAGTGTGTTGCCACCAGCAATGAATCCACCCCACACACTTTCGCTCTCAACAGAACAAAACTAACGAGGACAGAGTGGAGAAAAGTGCAGGACTGTTACAGCGTCGTTTCATTTTAAACTCTTCCTGATGGTGGGCTGGAACTAAACAAAATCATCTGGACTTTGGCTGCTAAACCCTGTACTTTCAGTCTGAAATTACATTTAAATTAAAAAGAGCCCAAACAGCAGTAAATAAATTTGGGTTTTTATTGGGTTTAAAATGATGTAATTTGATCATGTTTGTGTTCACATTTGTAGAAAATACTGCACTGAAAAGTAACATATTTGCTAAAATATTTGCATTAATTGTTGCTGGGTTTCTTCCTTAAAATGGTACTTTAAAGTTTGATATACACTGCTATATCATTTATTAAATCATGTGCATAATAGTGCGATTAGTAAAAAAAAAGTCTAATAATTGTTTAATAATTGAAAGTAACTAAAATGTGAATAATTGCGAAATAATTGTAATATTTGGCCACTACTGAATATTATACAGCATGATCCATTTAAACATTTTTCTGTGGTTTTTAATTCAAGTCTCAACAGCTCATTTATCTCTTAAAAACCTTTGTTTTAACTGCCGAATTATTTTCACATTGAACGTTATATTTTTTTATAATTACAATGGGTATACACCAATATATGTATATTTTTCCCATGTAATTGGTTTTAAATAAAAAGCCCAACATTTAAAGCTGGAGTCTTTAACTTTAAACAGTAATGTCTTTGATGTTTCCAATTAATCATCCCTTTTCTTTGCATTGTTGTTAGAACAGACAGATACATTACAAGAGTGTATATACAATTCTTTTTTAATAAAAAACAAAACAAATTAATTTTTTTAAATGAATAAAACATTCCATTAATGACAATTAAAAAAGACTAATTTAATTCCAAACAAAATTTGAAACCTATTAACAAATACAGTATGCAGTTGCTAAGGCAAACTAAGTCTTTAACATTTTCTGGGTGATTGTCATGAAACTCGCCTGGGCAGACTTCAAGTATTTGAATCATGGATCCCGTGCTGTTGCATGCTTGAGACATACATTGTTAGTGTTTTATTGGTGGGGGGCTAGGTCTTCCATGAATGTCCTGAATATAAGCACATGGAGTGATCTTCATCCCCACTGAGCAGGTGAATTCGGCCTCTCCACTCAGAATCTCTGTTACATCCGTGCAGTAGAATAACACGGACTGTTCCGGCCATTTAAGTTGAACCACATGTTCTGTTTAATTTTAACTAGTTAAAATATATTTTAGTTTGTATCGAACCATATTGAAATGAATTGTTTGGAATTATCAGGATTTATTTGGTGATTTTTTAAGCTCCTCCCATTAATTTGGGAGAGTAGGAAGAGCCGGGGTATTTGTGGATGGGGGTTGTGGTTTGCAGGAAAATGATGTCAGGTGTGATGATGGAGGTTTGGAGATGATTTTTTGACCACACACTACGTTTTTGTATATGACCTTTTCCATGACCTTTTTTACTTTTCATTTGCAACAAAGTTAGGATGGATTTTTGGTTGTAATTTCCCTATGATTTTACAAAATAAAAGGAACATGCGTCAAAATCACAAATCACCTGTTGCCACCGACGGTCTTTTCTTTATTGGAAGAATTTGATTTGGAAATAATAAAAAGGCCGTGACACGGACACTTTTAACCCGGTGGAATGCTGGAAAATCAGTTTAAGATCTAATCTGAGCTTGGTTAGCTGTGGCCTTGTTGGTTCAGGGTCGCTTTTGTTGATGCTTGATTGAGGTTCAGGTGCTTGATCCTCTTCAGGGAAGAGTTCCACAGTTGAATTGTCTCGCACAAATGTCTCCCCCTGCTCTCCCAGGGCCTTTGGATGTACCTGAGTCTGGACGGGGTTTGCTGTGTGGGTGTGCATGAACTGTCTGCCTCTATAGCTGTGAGCTCACTTTGAATTTCGCACTAGTCGGTCATGTGACTTGCCGTCACACCCAGATAATTGTTGTCAAGCACAAATGTCTAATGATCGCCTGTCAGAGCAACATTTTAAGCTGAGTCCAAATATGCTTCCTTGGTTATGTTTTTATCATCACAGTTAGTGGATTTTTGTCAAATCTGTGCCCCTTGGGCTTGTAGCTATACACATTTCCCATATATACATATGTATATATATATATATATATATATATATATATATATATGGGAAATGTGTCTATTAAAAAACACACATACCGTTTCCCATATAGTTTCCCATCAGTGTTAATAAAACTTGTATAGGCGATTGAAAAAACAGTTATCATAAGCTTTATAGAGATACTGTTGAACCATCCGAAAATTAACAGAAATTCATCAAAAATGTATCTCTGAATTGTGTGTTGTGGTTGCAATGGGGCAAATTCAATGCACTTCACTCTGTATTTGAAAAAGCTAAGCTGTTGTCCTGTTTGGATTTCTTATTTTTACTATTAAGCTCGAGGCTCAATGCTTTACTGGCAGATAGAATAAATTCTTATTGATCCTGTCAAATGAACAAGAAAAATATTTCCTAAAATGTGTTGCTATAAGCTACTGTAGCTTTTTCATTTTAGAGTTTCGCTTGTAAAGCAAATTTACATACAGAGAGTGGCAAATTTGTTCAAATGTGACGGGCTGAAGAAGCTTAAAAAAGCCCGGAATGTTACTGGGCAGGTCTGCAGTGAATGGATGAAACAGGCATGCAGGGACAGAAGGAGAGGCAACCCCTCCTCACCCCTAGGGTTCCTGGGGTTTTTAAATAGCCCGAATCCATGATGTCATCAGTATAAGATGCAGCCATGCTTTATCCATTAAAGTCCATCAACCACCATCAGGTTGAGTCCAGACTCAGTGGAAGTCTGAATCAGTCTAAGGGCTCAGCAAAATGAATCAATTTCAGTTTCCTTTTTTTTGCATATAAAGCGTGTTTCTGGACAGGAAACTTTAAATAAACTGCTTAAAAAAGGAAACTTTGAACATTGTCTATGAAAAGGTTTGTTAACACTTAATTTTGAAAAAGGGATGTTAGTGGAAACTCAGTCATATTATTTGATTAGAACAAAAAAAACTGACTTAACAATGGTTTAAACTTCTAAACTACCATTGTGTTGACTTTTGCAAACACAGAAAAAATGTATTTATTATCTTTTAATTGAAATTGGAAGCGGAATTGGAGCATAAGTGGTATGAGCCACAGAGGCTAAACAGAAAAGCTTTGTAAGGAAAAATAAGTCCAATTTCAGATTTTTCAAGGATTTTTTCAGTTTAACCTGCAGCAGAAATGCAAATTATTTAAGTACACTTTATTGAAGTTTATTGCATACCCCAATACCTAAATGAAGATATGTATCTGTGTTGCTACGACAATGATGAAAGACTTACCAGTCTCAAATTGTCTGGACTCCAGGTGCATCCATAGGAAATAAGACCCAAAGTGCTTGATCTATTATCTCTTTGTGATGAATTCTCCACCCTGAAATTTTGGAGATTTAAAAAAAAAAGGCCATTCAATCTGCCCTTTTTCCTCACAATTTTCTTGTACTAGATTTAATCACTGTTTAGTTGAAGTTAAATGTTTTACTTAAAACAAATAAAGCATTTAAACTGGAAAAATAACTTAGACTTCAAATAAATCAATGCCTCTGAATGTCACTGAAAATCACAATTACTTAACAGACTAAAGAGATTCAAAAGAATACACTTCAAATTGGGTTAATTGGGAATGTAATGCCTCACTTATGTTGTTAGCATGAGTCCCAATGTGGAACAAGAATGATCAGAAGTATTACTATAAGCCTCAGTTTAAATCTGACAGAGTGAGAGATTGTGTGGTGTTCACAGAGGGGGTTGCAGTGGAAAAATGCAGGGGAGGAGTGTGTGTCTCAGGGACTGGACATGACTTAGAACAGAGGTCAGACCTCATGTTCCCATTGATGGCTTCTTGAAGCAGCTCTGTCAACCTTTGCCTCTTGATTTGTTTTCCTTCACAAATTAAAAATTTGTGTTTCGATGCAATTTTTAGGAACTATTGTAACGTGAGGGTTCGAAGAACTGGTGTCTGGATCACTCTCCAGGAGGGGTAACGAAAGGATGGAGACTGGTGAACTTTTCGACCACGCTTTATTATCTCCTTCCAACTTCTCGAACACCCACTTCCTTGTTTTTATCACATGACTCCAAACGAACCAATGACAATGTAACTCAAGGAAAAGCAGATATAACAAAATATCTTAAAGGCGTTGTCATGAATTAAATAAAATATAAGATACGAACGACCAAATTAAATTAATTAATTAAACTTTACACTATGTTTAGGTCAAGTAGACTGTATTTGTTCACTAAACTGATTTAATCATTTGTAAGATGCAAAATACAACTCTCTACTCCTCATGGGAACTGCAGAATATTGTCTCCAAAGAACACTTCATCTTCAAAATGCTACTGCTCTACAGAGGACCAGGTACAGAATAAGAAAAAGACATTCTCACTCAACTCTCATACAACCTCGGTCCAAGATGAATTACTTGCTAATTGAAAGACTTCTTATACTTCTGGTTACAATGTTACTATCTAACCTTAAACCTGAATCAAGATGCTTTTGAACGATTCGCTGTGGGAAAATCTATCTGATCCCTACTGAGAATTTAGACTTTGCAAGGATTAGTATATTAAGTGATATGTAAACTCAAACAAACAAACAAAAAAAGCGATAAAATGTCAAAAAGTAGGTTCTATCAAATGATAGAAATGTATCCTGATGTCTGAATTATGATTCACTGGTTCATTGCATGTATTTGAAAAAAGCCTTAATGACCACAGATAGTTTTGTTCTTGCAGGTTTCAGTGAGTGAAATGACTTTTAGATGCAGGACTTCTGAGTAACCTGTGTGGTTCACTTCAGTTACCTGTGTGAATGTGATACTGGCCAAATCAAACGGTCAAATGATTAAAAAATCACTTTGGTCTCAGTGAGCTTTAAAGCTTCAAAAATACAACTACCGACTGATATACTCAAGCACCTTTCTATAACATCAAAATAAACAAACAAACACAGAAAATAATTAATAGTTAGACAAATGGACAAGGAAATAATAGATTTTAATACATAATAATACATTTTTAATATTCAAAGAAGCACATATATATCAGATTTCCTAATATCAGTACTTGAACCGTCTTTGTAATGTTCACGGCATAGTTAAACCTTTTTATGGACAGTATAAGGCCTCCGAAAGCAAATACATGAATGCTACATACCGCTCTGGAATAGTAACCAACACCAAACAAGAACCAACATTTTACACCAACACCTGCTTCTAATCCTAAATTTGACCATCTAAGAATGAATATTTAAAGTAATTTGGGAATGTTTGACATATCTGATGCATTTATTGTACTCATGTTCTATATACTGTATATTCATGCATGTCTTCATCACTGAGCACTAAAGTGAATTTACAATTTTCAGTTTCCTAAATGTTCTCCTTGCAATGTTTTAATAAATCAATAAAAAGGAAAAAAACGCTGTAAAATCTCTGAGTGACTGCTGCCGATTGGATCCCACACCCTTTTACTGGAACATGTCGCTGTGGAAAGATGTTTGGGAAGTCAGCCACGCAGAATCCTCATGCAATTAGCAGCACAGATAACAGACATGTGAGGGAAAGCAAACACAGACACACACATCCCGCTGCTGCTCTGTAATGTGAGAGGGGAGGATGCTCGCTGCCCCGCCGTAGCGCATCCCTTAATGCGGACTCCTGTTTCCAGAGGACAGTGTCTGACAGAGCCAGACTCAGCATCGATAAGCAAAACGACTGTAGCGGCAGAGCCCATCACACGTCCGTTTTACACACCCGCCTGATCCAGTCCAGGGGGGCGGGAGACGTGGACCTGTTTAAACCTACCTGGACAGCCTGTCTGGACACGTGAGACACAAGCAAGCTGCTTGCAGAAAGGCCCCATCAGAAAGTGATAATATCCCCCTTAATGCGTGTGAAACAATATCCAAGAAGACAATTATGTAAAACACATGGTTGTTTTCATTACCTTAAACAAGAACATGCCTTGAACAAATACCATTTGGATTATATTATTTCTAATGTGGAAAAAAACATGAATACTCTTCTAGAATTTCACCATTTTTAGGATCTATAAATTTGTGACATAATCAAAGTATTTGTGCCAAGATGAAGGTGGCAGTAGCTGTAAAAAGTATATTAGATTGTGTGTATGAACAAGCATTTTTTTAAATTAATTGGATGAGCTGATAGAAAAGCACAGTATGAGGAGGCCCCCTGATGAGACTAGTCACAGGGATTGTCTCCTCAGAGAAATTTGAAAAACATATCCACATCTTTCAAACCTAGAAGACCCAGAAGAACGCTGTATACACCAGAAAGTGAGCAAAAGTCTCTCTGAACACTGACAAGACAAGAAAAACAGTCTGGCAAATTACTCACACCATTCTGTCTTAAGGGGTTAGACTACATTTCCTAGGTCTAATTTTGGCTACTTCATGCTGATTTCAGTTTTTACAGGTCATTTATTTGTTCCAGGCATTTCATCAGGACAATCATACAATCAAACTACCAACTTGTAGGTTTAACAATGAACAATTTCTAATTTCACACTAAATAAATATAGTTGAGTCATTGTTTAATAGAAAGTTTTCATGCATTTTCATTATATTTTTTATCCTTGTCCTGATTACACAATTTTTTTTTACATTCTTTAACAATACTGGAGGCAAACGTGTCAATCCAAACATTTGCCATACTTGAGTTTAAAATGAGCCGAATTAATTTAGTCAACCTTTTAAACAAAGATTGAACATTTGTCAGCAGGAAGAATACCATAAAAGCGGATAAAAATATATATATTGTCTGCTTTTATCTGCTAATGAAGTTCTTCTGTCAACCTGAAAATGTCACATAAACTGAACTTAAAATATATTAAAGTAAAAAAGAATGGAATGTATCAAAGGAGCAACAAATTAACTGAAGACAAAAATGAAAGCCTGGACATAAGAAAACACATGACATAAAACATGATTTTATCATCAACAAAAATTGGATTTAGCAAATCTTGATCTAGATCTATTAATGTATCCAATGTTAATGGCATCTCCCAATACTGCAATTTGGTCTAAACAATATTTTCTCCCTGGACATCCTGAGATCTGTTTGATAGACAATTTTAAAACTACCCAGTATGTTGAGATGGTTCCATACTAGTTATTCTATGCTTTAGCAGGGAAAGATCTGCTGTCCAAAGATTTTAGACTGTACAGAGAAAGAGTTTGGGATTGCAATGCTTTTGCTTGCTGTCAAAATAAATAGTTGATCACAGTTAAAGCTCCTGTAGTTATACTGCACCGCTTTTTAAAGCTCGTTAAAACATTATTAGTAAGTTTCCGATTTGGTAGTAAGTTTTTTTTTGCTCCCATTCCTGCTCAACCCCTAAACCCTATCCTTCTAATCTCATGATCTGAGCTGCTTTATACAGATTTATAAAGTTTTCCACTTTGACCACTATTATGCCTGCGATTTCTTTAGGTGTATGTAGCCAGTCCAGCAGATAGCCATTGTTTTTAGACTTGGACTTAGACTTATACTTGTACGTTACCGATCCCTTGGGGAGACTTCCTCAGGAAATTAAACTTACCAGCAGCTTACAGGGCAAAAAAGTGGCACACAGAGAGCAAAATGCAAAAAAAAAAAAAGAAATACAGATTAGGACAGGTACACACTAAATGTGAATAGCCAAAAAAATAAGAATATAAATACAAAGTAAAAAATAAAAACACCTAAATTAAGTAAAAATAAGCAAAGGATAAGAATATAAATACAACAAGAACCCTAATAAAATCTAGGAGTTTGGCGGATAGATTGACCAGTGATGTGGTATTGCACTATGTGGTTTGGCCTGATAAATATGGAGTTCACATTTTACAGAAAATTACAAGTGTTTTATAACACTTTGAAGGGAATCACAAGTCATATGTGGATGCAAATAGAGTTCCTCTCTATGACTCTGGCAGGATAACAACAGTGGCTAACAGAGACTGAATCTATCTCCTTTCATGAAAGGAAGATGTGAGAAAATATGTTGGAAACAGGTCAAATTAGACTGACCACGGCCACTTTCTGTTCTGTGTGTTTGCAGGCGTATCTGATGTGCCATGAGCGTTGGGAGCCCCCGCCTCGGCTTGTAGCCCTGGTGCCTCACCAGGATGGACCCAGCCCGTTCTCTGAGGATGGAGTTGGACTCGGTGCTGTCGATAGATCAGATCCGTGCCATTCGGGCCAACAACGACTACGTGGACCGGCCCGTGACGCTGGAGCTGTCGTCTCAGTCGGGGTTTTTCCACGCCCACGAAGATCGCCACTCGCACCTCGCGTACGCCTACAACCCGTCCTCCCTGTCCCACAGCCAGAGCCAGCCGCAGCACAGCCACCTGGCCCACCTGAGCCGCTCCAGCACCGCCTGCTCCTCGCTGTCCCGGACCAGCGCCGCCTCGGACCAGCGGCTCCTGGCCGGTCTGACCCCGTCCCACTCCCTGGGCTCGGCCGTCCACTCCCAGCCCAAAGGGGAGCTGAAGCCCGACTCCTCCTCGCTGGGGAAGGGCCTGACGGAGGACGAGGCCGAGCTGGGCCTCCACCTCTTCATCTGCGAACACTGCGGGCGCTGCAAATGCCGGGAGTGCGGCGCCCCCCGCAGCCTGCCGTCCTGCTGGGCCTGCGGCCAGCGCTGCCTGTGCTCGGCCGAGAGCGCGGTGGAGCACGCCACCTGCCTGTGCTGCGTCAAGGGCCTGTTCTACCACTGCTCCTCCCAGGACGACGAGGACCAGTGCGCCGACCGGCCCTGCTCCTGCGGCGCCGCCCACGCCTGCGCCCGCTGGAGCGCCATGGGCCTGCTGGCGCTCTGCCTGCCCTGCCTCTGCTGCTACCCCCCCGCCCGGCTGTGCCTGGCCCTGTGCCGCCGCGCCCACGACCGCGCCACCCGGCCCGGCTGCAGGTGCAGCAACACGAACACGGTGTGCCGCAAGATCTCCGTCCCCACCCCTAACCCCCGCCATAACTCGCTAGGTAGCAAAGCTCTGGAGAAACCCTTATGACAGGCTTAGTCCGGATCATTTCCTCCTCAGCCGTGGCCAAAGTTACTCTGATTAACAGCTGGCAAAGGAATGAGCCATTGTGACTTCAGTCCGACCACCGTGTTGCTCACCTAACATATATCTTGAATTTACTCTCTGGCTCAGGACGGACCGAAGCTTTACTTTGCCCACTCATTTTGGAGACCCGATACCTAAATTCTTATTGAAAATGACCGTTCCGCTGTGCTTGCTGGACAGCCATTCAACCATAACCAAGAATCCCAGACAGAGACGACATCTCTTCTTCATGTGATGTAATCTTGACGTGATAAGCTATATTTATTTATTGTTAAACCTCCTTCCTTGCCACCCTTTACACAGAGATCGTGCTGAGAAGAGAGGGGGGCGATGGACCGAATCGGGAAGGAAAGACGCCTGTGTGGATGTATATGATCCAAACCAACCAATTTTATTCCTCCAGTTTGATGCTGAGGGTCAAAAGACAAAGACGTTCCGAGAACTCAACTAAATGTTGAAGATTAATGAAATAATGAACATGGGCGCTGATGTTAAACCAAAAAAAAAGGGACCATGTACTGTACAAAAACTGAGAGAACTTCAATGCTATTAAGCTAATTTGTAATGAAAAGCATTGTGAGGTGGGTGGAGACTGTTGTCCCCGCCCACCGTGAGCAGAAAGGGTATTATTTAACCAGAGAAGATGCATCCATTGTGACTAGGCAGTGTGCGTGTGTCTGTGTGTATCCATACTGTCGAACAACTTGTGTATGTAGAACCTCTGTGTATGCTGTTTTGTCAGCAGAAGAAGCCTCCTTTGTCTTATTTTTAGCAGAGCTGTTTGTGGAGCTCCAAGGGTCTGGTCAGATTTCCACTCAATGTCAGTCTGTCGCCAGCCTGCATCCTCTTCCTTAACTCCGCATCCTTTTATCCTCTTTTGTCCATCCGTCTGGAAATGCTCTTTTACAAATGCAAGCAATCCCAATCGTTGTGAAGAAGTTGTCGCTGTGTGTTAGTTTCCCTCTTAAAAAAACATGTTTAAAAAATGAGTGTGCAACATGGAAAACATTTGAATGTCATACACAGTCTTTGCAGTTTACAAAGAGCAAGAGGTCAAGCACACAATCCACCTTTGGCGTCTCAGTCAAGTTTTTTGTGGGTGCATTGACCCACAAGCTTGCTTTTTTTTTTAATTCCCAAAGGATTGCTGAAGGGAGCCAGGCATGCCTTTGTCTCAAAGATACTCTTTTTTCTCACAACTAAATAAAAACCATCCATAAAGTAAAGAAGAAAGATTAACTTTATGTCTATTGTCATGTCTCTTGTTTCTATAAAGCCAACAAACTGCACTGTAATAAAACAGTCTGATGCGTGGGGTCGACAACAAAAGGCCTATTGCTCCACACCCTTACTGTAGCTCACTCCTGCTTTGTCTGTCTTCCCACAGAGCTCACAGAGCTAAAAGTCTCTAGTTTCAGCTCCGCAGAGAGTTGATCAAACAGGCAATTAGCTTAATGATAGCTCTTAATGGGCCAGAGAAGACCAGAGTGAAAGGGGGAGGGGGAGAAAAGATAGAATGAGAAGATGTGTGGTGTTTGGCAAATGGAAAGCATGGCAGATATAATGACAGATGCAGGATGAGAGGAATATAAGAGGAACCATCGCTTGCTACAGTTGACATTAGATGAGCTCATATATGTCTGGAGAATGAACATGGTGTTATTCGTTTAGCTAAATACCACACAATCTTTTACGTTAATCAAGGACAAAAGTTTTACGCAATGTATACAAAGCAGATGAACTCAACACTCACACTGTTGTGCGGAACTGAATGAGGGTGACATGCAGGTATACATGTGTGTTTTCATGTTTGCAGGCTGGCCTGCGTCTGTTTGTCTGTGTGTGCGTGTGTGTGCATGTGTGTGTGTGTGTGTTTGTACAACGCAACCTACACTGATGCAACATCTACATTTTTTGTTTGCTATATTTGAATATGTAGACATGGGCTTTATTTTTTACTCTGCTTTATTTTATCTCTATGATGCAGAGGCTATTGTCCAACATTGTGAACACACTTTTCAACACAAACCAATCATTTCTGTATAATTCAAAGTAAACTAATGACGCTTGTGCAACAAAAACAAATGAACAGACTCTTTAGCAGTATTTAGTATTTGCAAAAGATACATACAGGGAGGTACATCGCTGAGGACAAATTGAATTCACGTTTATGCCAAATAGCTGATAATAATTTTCCAGTGGTATGGTGTTGGGGTGCTGGCTTACCAAAACACAGATGTGAACATTTAAAAAAACAAAAGTGAAATAATGGGCTATGTGATACCATATAAAAGTAACTTTTGCTATTCGTGTGATTTAAAGAGGTTAAATTATTTGCTTTTTTGTTTTTAATTTGATTGAAATACAAAAACATCTTGAATGATATGTATCTTCCAGACCGAATTCCTGACCCCAGTTCTGTGTAGCTGCACGTACAAATCTGACCCGTCCATCACTGTCCCGTCTGGACACGTCATTGACACGTTTGAAGCTGTACCTTTCAAAAAGTGCCACTATATCCGCTCAGTTTCCCTTGTCTCCTAGTAAACATTGCTTTTGGTACAAATTGGAATCTTTTATGTTGCAAAATGATTTTAGGAGTTTGTGGAACAAATATACATGAAAGTATATCTAAAATGAATATACTATATATGGAATATATATTTCACACTTGATCTCATTGCAGTACTTGCCTCATTAGTATTTATTTAAATTTGAAAAAATATGGGTAACTAAAATCATGAAGATTAGAAGTATTGATTATGATCTTGGTATTTGGTATGATCTTTTAAAGACCAGACTTCCAGGACAAAATAATACAGTACCACTGACTTCTAAATTAAGATAAAATTGATAGTTTATTTTGTTGATGATACAATAAATTCCAATATCAGCTGCAGAGAGACATGACTGAGATCTGGATGAAGTCAAACAGTTTCCACCCTTTAGTGCTCTACTTATCCGATTTTACACTGTTTAGCTCATAAATTAATAGTTAAAGCTTGTCAAGTCCAAAGACTTCAAAAATAGTGAATATATATGTGAGTAAATGTGACACAAAAAAGAGAACAAGAGTATGAGAGATAAACCAATGCGTTTAGTTTGTACATTTCTGCCTGTGTTTTTTGTCCCTCCTTTGCGAATAAAGAAAATAACCTTTATATTTATTATATCAAAGTGCACTGCAGAGTTCTTAACATCTTCCACTTTACGCACATCCCCTAAAACCATCCCCCAACACATCATTTCTTCACATACAGACAAAGTATGTATAGAACTTATATATCATTTCCAAATTTGAAACACAAACGTCTGCTGTCATGTGTGACACCTAAACACTGAGTAGACAATCTGCATGTTAAAAAAAGGTGATTAAAAATACGAATAATGCATGACTGTTTTCCTCTAGAGGCTTTTACAAATAAACCCTTTTCTAAGATCTGAGCCATGCCATCTGAGGTTTTCCCTGTTTTCGGTTTTCTTGTGGCTTTGGAATATCCCAGCTGCAGGTTAACACCTGTCACTGTTTCCACCAAAACCGTTCACAATTGTGGGTTATTTCTTGTCAAGTTGTGTTTCTTTTGCTGAAGTGTCATGATAAGAAACCCACAGCTAGAGGAGTCAGGGGCCCTGCAGCTGAAACGATGTGAACCAGAGAGATGGAGAAAAACCCCAAGGGCCATAAACACTTCCATTTAGCCCCGCCCCCCAACGCCAGAACAGTGACAGCAGAGTCAAAGAGGGACATTAAAAAGTTCTGTCATTGAAAAAAAGAGAGCATCCCAGTCTGTCCCCTCCAAACATCCCTCATTTACAGTACTGTCTCAGAAAATTAGAATATTGTGATAAAGTTCTTTATTTTCTGTAATGCAATTAAAAATCATGAAATGTCATACATTCTGGATTCATTACAAATCAACTGAAATATCGCAAGCCTTTTATTGTTTTAATATCGCTGATTATGGCTTACAGCTTAAGAAACCCAAATATCCTATCTCAAAATATTAGAATATCGGATTTTTGAGTTTTCTTCAGCTGAACGCCACAATCAGCGATATTAAAACAATAAAAGGCTTGCGATATTTCAGTTGATTTGTAATTAATCCAGAATGTATGACATTTCATGAGTTTTAATTGCATTACAGAAAATAAAGAACTTTATCACAATATTCTAATTTTCTGAGACAGTCCTGTAGTTCACCGGTGATCTTATGCTCCCGGTAGAAATGGAAGGAAGACACGGCCTGTATCTCCTCTGCCTTTGCCACCGTCTTCTCTACTTCCTCCGCAGCTCTCGGGGGATTTCTTGTCTCTCCCGCTGTGTCAGAGCTCCATCAGCCCGTCCCCTGGGTAAAGAGTGGAGCCCTGACTCCACCAGGACCGGAAACACATTGAGCCACATGATTCATCGGGTGATAGCTTATTCCTGACTTTATTTAGGTTAACAGACAGATAAATTAAATATAGGGTTAAAAAAATGGCCTCTTGCACAGATGTGGGAGGCTGGGAAGGCTGTCATCGAAGGTCAGAGGCTTTAATGTACTTCCTGGTTCTGTTGCCAGAGGGACAAATCTCCTTTCCCTGTGGTCTGGGATTCACATTGATCTATTCCGCCCCCACTACATCTCTGTCCATCTCCCATCCTGTTGTGTTGTGCTATTGCATGAAAGGGACACAAGAGGGAGCTATGAGTGGAAATGTAAAAAGGTGCTGCATGTGAGGAGAAAAAAAGGAAAAATGGGGAACCTGAGAGGTTTGCTACTGCTGTTGCTGCCCAAAAGGAACACTTTGTGCAGAAGGGGAACGTTTTTTTCAAAGTTCGAGTAAGAGCACAGAGAACGAATGAGACAGTAAACCAAATCTCAGCTTATCTACAAGAGTTAGCTGCTGGTGATCGCCGTTCCTGCTTCTGTTGTAGATCTTCCAACCACCTTGTTCACCAACCTTCTTGCCTTGCTGCTAAAATGACCTGCACATGGTTCAACCCAAAAGAAGTAATGTGAAGTCACCATTAATGATCTGTTAACCCGATTCTTTAGTTGGAAACCTGAGAACAAACCAGAGTAGTTTAAACGCATAAAAATGACGTTAAATAGGTCACAGGCAAAGTATATCAGCTGGGCTCTGTGGTTACTCTACTTTTGTTCATTTAACACAAAAGCATAGTTCTAAAAGGAATAAGACAATCAGTCATTTACATAGATTATGTGAGAGCATACAATGCTAAAGTGAGTAATTTAGCCAAATTCCAACAAATTCCAACAAAACAGTACAAGATCCTCTGCACAGTTCACCTGCAGAGGATGCAAAAACGTTGAGCTGATTTTAGATAAAGGCTCATCTGTGTCCATAGTACCAGAGTACATCTATCCCACCTTCTTCTCAGACTGTGTCCTCCATGTACCCCTGTTACCGATACAAAGGAGACATTTACTGGAGTCCAGTCTGTTACTGTCACCTCTACTGTTAGACCTCCTGCGTCAAAAACTGCACCAGTAAATGCTCCAGAAGAGCCAGTTCAGGAAGTAGGCTGTGCTAAAAACTTCGTACACAAAGTACACACACTGACGAATGCTGTTCCAGTGCCACAAAAACAGAGGAAACTTCCATTTTCAGAGAGACCAGCTCTTTCAGAGAAGCTCCAGGATCTCTGAGAGCAGGGAATGTATTGATGCTTCTCCCTGGGTTTCTCCCATAGTAGTGACACCAAGGATAGATGGTGGAAAGCCGAGCACGTGTGTTGGTTTAAGGGTACAAAATAAAGTTATTGTCACTGATTGTCCGCCATTTCCACACATGGATGAACTGTTCTCAAGTCTATGTGGGGCTACTGTTTTCTCCACCATGGATTAAGCCTCTGCCTACAACCAGATGCCTCTGCATTCTGAATGCTGTGATATTAAGGCATTCCTCACTCATGATGGACTTTTTTGTTACTGAGTTCCATTTAGTTTAACAATGACACTGTATTAGATACCTTATCACTCTCTGGAAACCCTAATGGATCATCATCATGAGTCAGAGATCTAGAAATGCATGAAAATGGTTCACAGGGTTTGGAAGTCGAAGTAAAAACTGAATTTTAATCACTTCTGTTCAGACTGGTACAAATGAAACTGCATGCTTACCCAGCAAATGGTGCACGTTAAACAGCCCGAGCAACCGGAGAACCGACTGTAAAGAAGAGTAGTGTGTTGTTTTAAAGTGTGTCAGTGGGACAAAACAGACACAAACTGCATTAACATACACGACCAACAGAAGAAACAAGCAGCAAAAGCCTTCAGGGGAATCTAGTGGAGTAGAAAGTATGATTTTATCATTAAAATGTGGTAGAGCAAAAGTAATATGTTTCCGACAAATTGCTATTTAAGTTAAGTACAAATTCTCAAAAACTTAATTGCAATCTTCAAGTAGATTTACTTTCTTACTATCCACCTCTTACTGTCAAACCCCCAATAAAACTAAGCTAATAAAATGTATGGATATGTGTGTGTTTTTTAATCTTTAGTCACAGAATATCACCTCCGTTACATTTTAATTCATAAGAGCCCAGATCCATTTTTACCGAAAGGATATTATAGGGAATAGCAAACTGAACAAATGAACCATATTATTAGATTTATTTTTTATAGTGATTCATCACATTAATATGCACATGATTTAATAAATGATATAGCACGATTTAAGAAATTATATATATGTTTACATTTTATGTGTTTATTTGAACAAATAAGGTACTCTTTACTGCAGTATTCTCTTCATATTTCTAAGAAATGTGAACACAATTATGATCAAATCACCTCATTTCCGATCAAGTACAAAACCCAAAGTTATTTACTCTTGCTCATGCATCTGAACCAGGTTAGTGCTGTAAAATCTGCAAATTTAATCAGATTAAAAGAAAATAATGGCTATTGTAACCATCACAAATTTTCTGTTTCTTCTATTACTTTTCATCAAAGGAGTGGCGCTTGATAATATGAGTTTGTTTTGAGGAAAACATTATAAATCAATCTGGGTATCACACCTTTTGTGAAGTTGTAGCTCCCTCTAGCTGAATGCACACATTAGCACAATCTAAAACAAAAAAAACAAAAGAAAAACGACAATAGCAGATATTTATAACTTAACTTGGCTTACCTGACGTACCTGAACAGCTTGTCAGGAGAGGAATAAAGGAAACATCCACATTTCCTAACATACACACAATCGACAAACAAGACCTGATGGGAAACAAGAAAGTAGCATATAAACACAGCTGGAAACAATTAAACTAATTATTTAAATGATACATTGGTACTTAAGTGGAAGAATGATGGGTTGTCTTTTGATGAGCTGCATTTTGCCACACATAAAACAGAATGCAGAGTCATGTGTGACCACACAGTGTCAGTATTGGATAACTATGAGGATTATTTTGGATAACAGAGACAGAGGGTAAAATTGTTAACTGCTTCAGAGTTTAGAAGGCAGGGATGCTCAGGAACATCATACACAAGTGAGGTTAGACAATCTACAACTTAGGTGTAATAAACTATTACTTACAGTTGTATTGGTCAAATGTGTGTTTGTAGTCTATAGGTAGCGATTTTTCCTGAAAGGTACAATCATCCATTGTGATTTCTTACACAATCCAGGGTGTTCCAGGTATCCCTATTCCCACATAGACATATAATTACAACATCTTCTGTAGTTAAAAGAAAGAGACATAAAGATTAAAGATATTCACTCATTTTTAAAGTTGGGTGGAGGTTAAGATAGAAATAGAACCTGGTAGTCATGACCTTTAAAGACCCTTCCCTCTACCTATGGATTATGCCCACATTTGATGCCAGTGATGCCAACAAATTAATGGGCTGTTTGTTGTCCTATCAAGTTAATTTGATTTAAATATCTATGTCAATTTCAACCAATGAAACAAAGTGCTGAAGAATTTGACTTTACATATGGGATCGGCTCCAGTAGGTTGGTTTGAAACCGCTGAAGAACATAGAAACAGTCTGCGCAAAAACTTAGCAAAATAATTCAGTTGCAATGTCATCATCACATGGTTTGAGTATGATGTCTTTTTTTTTTTAAATTATCTATAGATGACTAAAACGTGTGTTTTCTTTAAATAGATCTTGTTACAGCCTGTTTTGTGTGGACCCTCTGCTTCCTTAAGGCCCTTTGATTTAGGAAACATGTCATAAATGATCCATCCCTTTACTTAAAGTGATTCCCCATGTGGTTCTGGCATCAGTGGCGAATGTCCACTTTAAATGTTTATATGGAGCTTCTTCAATTTGATGAATACTGTGTGGGCAAAGCTTTGTATCATAGTGAACCCTGCTACCTGGTCTGAGTGGAATACAATGTTCACATAAGAGTCAGTGCAAATCCAATCTGTAATCTCCGAGCACTAAGTGACAAATACCACTTAGAGGGATTCCTTTTGACTCCCTATTAAAGGCTATATTATGAGCTTTAGCAGCAGGATCTCAACTGATCAAGTGGCGCTGAGGAGGGTTAGTTGTCATTCAGCCAGAGTGTGAAGACCCGAGCCTCACTGGGAAGCTAACTGTTTGTGTGTGGGATTCAGGGTCTGTTCTGCTCTTCATCTGGTGGATTATGTAATGGGTATGTTGAACTGTGACTATCTATCTATCTATCTATCTATCTATCTATCTATCTATCTATCTATCTATCTATCTATCTATCTATCTATCTATCTATCTATCTATCTATCTATCTATCTATCTATCTATCTATCTATCTATCTATCTATCTATCTAGTGAGTTTTCAAATCTTTGGGTTAGGGTTAGCCAACATGTTGCTCGTATACTTAATAAAGTTGTTATAACAGTCTTAGACACTGCAGAAGCAGCAAGAAATAAATCCAACAAATAAGAGCAAATTACCGAAATATCCATTTAAAAGCATCTTAAACATAACCTTCTTATTTTGGAGTCATAGTGCAACGTGGTATTTGGTCACCAGAAGAATATGTAAATGACTCACACATACATGTAGACTGTCAAAAGAAAAAAGAAAAAAGAAAAAGGAAAGCAAGGGAGTAAAACTTGAGTGGGCCGAGACGTTGTCACAAAATCTGTCAATAAGACAGAAGCCAAAAGGACACGAGGCTGTGAGTGAACCAGAGAAACAATGAGATGGACACTGAAGCACCTAAAAGTAAGCGTAACCGGACAGCTGGAAAGTAAAAGTGACGGGGAGAGCGAGCAGGCAGTCGGGCAGGTCGAGCTGCAGGAGAACCAGCTGAAAGGCAACAACAGAAACACACAAAGGAGGAATCAGTCAAACAAAGAGCCGCCGTCTGAAAAACACGAGTGTTGATGTGGGAGGCAGAGGGAGCGAACCCGGGCAGGTAACTCTGCCTCTGATGTTGCGGGTGGAGGTGAGGTGTCTCGCTGCGGGGCGCTTCTGATCTGCTCTGGAGGTGCTGTGTTATTACCAGTTCAATGCAGCTACAACCACCGCAGTCTTCACTTACCCAGTGCAGGTCTGCCGAGGGGCTTCAAAGGCTGTTTTTACAGCCAGATTTCATCGATGCATCAGCATGACAGGTCCATATTTTAAAAAATAGGCCTGATTTTGTTAAAGAAATTGTGAATTATCACATTTTCCAAGAACAGTGAAGCATTTATCACACCTGAAGTCACAAAATGGCCAAGTATGCTCAGCAGTTTTTTTATGCTTTACAATTTAAGTCACACTAAGAGCCATGAAGAAACATTACCGTTACTGTATTTCACTTTTTAATGACACACCAAAACACTGTTTTTCTTTGAAACACTCAGTTGTATTGAGTTAGCTTTTTATTAAACCAGTTTCTATGCATTTTTGTTCTATAAAAGCATGGCAGCGAGGTAGATTCAAGATGTCAAAACATGATCCGTTAGCCTTGGATCTGCTGTTAATATCTCCTGCTCAAAGCACAGACCTGGAATTGTTTGTCACACTTTACAGATGCCAGTTCTAGTGGCAAAACAAATACACTTTAACCATCAAACCAATAATTAAACTGTTCAAGTTGTTGCATTCTTTTAGAAGAAAGATCATTAGCAATATGAATGAAGGAGGAAACTGGGTTTCTTTATTCCAGAAAGAAATAGATCATTTCTAAGCAGGGAAACTGAAAATATTCACACACTGCTTCTACGCTAGACAAACTTGACTAGAAACACATTTACTCTTATGAGCAACAAAAGACTGAATAAACCACCCTTTTTTTTTTTACTTTACATATAATGTACGAATATGAACAATTAAAAGCTTAGCCTCCCTAAACTATGGATGAGGGGTTGAGCATCATTAAATATAATCTAATGTAATTAAATTGGTATTTTACTTTTATTCTTGTCTGAGACAGTACTTTTAGGTAGGTTTACAGTTATTCTATGTTTTGTTTCAAGTTGCCATGGTAATACAACTTAGTAAGGTAAACATGCTTATAGAGGCTGAGTAGCAAAAGTTGAATCTCCTTTTATCTGCTAAGTCACTAATCCTTTTACATAGTTTGGGTTATATGAATTTGCAAGGTCACAACATGAACAACATAGGAAGCTTTTAAAGTGAAAAAGGGCAATGAGCAGAAGTTGTAAACCTCTCCAAATAAAGAGCCCTAACAAAAAGCACGGAACTGATCTATCATCAGGTGTTTTCAGATAGTAGTTTTTCATTCAGCTATTTCCATTGTGATGATCCCTCTGCTGAATGTCCCTGTCTTTGGATGTGTTTTCCTTTTCCAGGAGGTCGGCAGAGGCTCATCAGGCTGATTGAGCTACACCTGGAGCCTCATTAGAATTCATTAAATACTGACAGATACAATGGAAAAGTATTAGTTAGGAGTGAATGTGAGTGTGTGTGGTTGTCTCTCTGTGGCCCTGTGATGGACTGGCGACCAGTCCAGGGTGTAATCCACTTCTCACACATCGTCAGACGGGGAGGCTTTTTGGGAATAAGCAGTATAGAAAATGGAAGGATGTAACAAACAACGTTCTGATTCCAATAGCACAGGAGGGTAGGCCAGTGAATATAGGCAGTAGTGGGGTTTGCAGAGAAGGCCGATGGTAAGTGACACAAGAAAGGGGAACCAGAAATCTACACGGAGCATTTGCAGTTCAAATTAGGAGTCCAGGAACCGAAAATACACCAGGAAACAAAGCTGATAGCACAGAGAGCATGGTGAGTAATCTTAAACTGTTTCACAAGTCAATGAATCTTGCTAACTATCTGGATAGAGAGACAATCTGGTGGAGAGTGGAGCTCCTGCCAGTTCTTAAGAAGCAAACACCAAATGAACGTAGATCTATTGCAGGTGTGCTTACTTCCTTGAACCCCACCTAGAACTCAAATCAGTCCCAAAACAGCACAGGCAAGTGAAATCCTGACAGGTGGAAGGGAATGGAATTGCCATAAGTCACAGAAGGGATGATCATGAAAAAGAGTGGGTTTGTTGAGAAGAATCTGAAATGAAATTTCATAAAGATTCATTAAAATGTAGCCAGTGAAAGATCGTTGACTAAATTAGCCAAGGCTGGTTTGAAGCTGCGACAACACAACCATGGGAATTTGACCCAGGGAGTTAAACGTCAGTTCTGCTGACCACTAGTTAGGAGACGTGGTTAAGCAAAAAAATAAGGACATTATTAGAGAAAAAAAGATTTAAAAAACTTGCCATAAAGACCCCTCATACACACAGGGGAATAGGGAAGAGCAAAAACCCTTTCAGAGCTGTAGCTCAGAGTGGTGGCACTAGGTTAGAGGGATTAAGAATCCCCAAATAAACTGCAATCACTCCATCAACTACGGGCCAAACACTCAGAGGACAACCAAATCCCGAGGGAACAAGGATCAGTGGGGTTACCAAAAAAAGAAAAAACAATTAAATAAATACCCTACAATATAAACATCATTAAAGAAATCTTTTATACACCTTAACTATATGAAGAATAAGACAAGAAAGAAGGCAAAAATGAATAAAAATGACCCTTCTAACTCTTGGCCAGTGAAAGCGTGGCCTGTCCTGCCCCTGGTCACTGCCTTCCGTGCAACAGCACGGGAAGTTGGTGCGCTCCCGTCTGGCATCCCGACCAATCGTGCTAGAATCCAAGCCAACCGGTGTCCGGTTGGTGTCCGGTCTGTGGGAATCGGTCCTAAATTGCGCAGGGGAAGAGACCCCAGGAACCGAAGCAGGAGGGGAAGCAAAGGAAGGATCCAGCAGGAGGCCGAAGGGATCAGGACCAGGGGGACCCAGAGAGCATATGGGGGAGACGACAAGGAGCAAAGGAAGAAGAAGACCCGGAAAAAGACGAAGACCCTTACAGATCTGCAGGCTTGATTGCAACTAGGCATCGGCCTAAGCTTACAGCACGTCTACAAAGGGAGGATTTAGTTAACTCATTCGCTGCCAAAGACGTCTATAGACGTCAATTCAAATCCAACCGCTGACTGCCAAAGACGTCTATAGACGTCTTTTATGTTTTTCAATGCGAGTGGCTTTGGGGAACGATCGGCTAAAGTTTTTCCGTAAATATCGGCTTCTAGACAGAGTATGGACTAACAACTTTACCCTCTAGGTAGCTGTGCCACTTTTGATGGGAGATTAGCATAGATTGTAAGCAAATAAAAACAAACGCAATGGTTCGCTATGAGAGAAATGGCGCCGGTGAGACGCACGTCGAAGAAGAACGGAATAAGGTAGAAACATTTTTTTTTTCCTGATGAAAGAAGAGAGTCTACTCTTTCTTTTGGTGTGTTCGGTGTTTACAGAGTCATAGCACAAACTATTCTGTGGCTCTTGAAAAATCAGTCAAAATGCTCAAAAAACTCTGGCAGTGAGCGACTCTCTGTTCTGAAAATGGCTGGCAGTCAGTGAGTTAATGCGCTGTCCAAACAGAGCTGATTAAATGTGAAGACACATTTCCTCCACCGGTGCACCACAGAAAACCCAGAATTAAGGGAGGTCTGGGTACCAGAGGCCAGAGAACGCCAGGGCAAACGCCGTCCCCTTTTATAAACCGCTACCCAGGTGATAATAGGCCGACCAAATCCACCGTAGCGACACACCTGTGGTACGGGCCAGCATTAGAATCATTCTGCCACACAAAGGAAAGGGCCTTTAGAAAATATTTGGGTAGTTTTACACAATGAGGCACGCCAACTGAAGCATTCCAAGGCCGGAAAAATTGTACAGCACAGAAGTAGAAGTAGAAAGTCGGTTTTTCATTAATTTTTTCATTATCAATCCTCAAAAAAAAATATTTTTTTCTTCGACAGAGAGAGACGAGGGGATGAAAAGGAGGAGGGGGTGTGAGTCTTCTTTTTTCTCTGTTATTTTTCTCTTCTCTTTTCTCCTTATTTTTCAACAGATGTAAAAATGATTGAAATCCCAGCAGACCTCATTACTGGGGTCCTCCAGAGAGCAGGGGTAGAGCTTAAGGTCTTCAAGTAACGATTGAAACATGATTTGTATTAAAGCCAACAATCTTCCTCGCCAGAACATCAAATTAGCTGGAATCTCTGGTGAAGAAAGGAAGCAATATCACCAAAAATGTAATTGTCTCTGATGCTTCCAGCCATGGATTGCACTGTGAGCCGAAACACAAGGAAAGCTCTCATGGAAGGTTCACGGTTGTAGTTCAATATGGAAGATGCTGTGAGGACTCTGTTTAATTACACTATGTATCTACATCACGAGAGGTGATTTCCTTAAACTCATCCGTCTCAGAATCTGTCACGGTTTAAGACGTGTGTTGTAGATGATGAAGAGTGGTTGCCCGTGAATCAGCAGCCTGAACGGAAAGGAAGTCTTTGATGCCTGAGATCGAAATCCCACAGGATGCTGTACAGTGGATTCTGTGTTTGAATAATCAAATCTTTGTTTTTCCTGTATATTAATGGGCTGGATTTAACCTTACAAATCCCAGTCCTTTGCTTTAGAGAACATTATTTCACAGAACCTAGCATTAGTAAGTCGTCCCCTTCTTGGGATGCAGATAAGCGGTGTGGGAATAAGAATGGAATATTTAAAACAATAACATGACTGGGATGCTGTTTATTTGTCTTACAAATCACATGAATGTATAGAAAACTAAAAGCCTATAGTCAAAGCTATAGCTGTCAACTGATATGAAACCCTCACATTCATCTATCTTAGCTATATTCAGATGAAAAAGCAAAATGCTAAAACATGAAAATAGAAACATTTGAATTGACATTACCATTGCATTTCCAGATGTAAATAGATGGATTAAACACTTGTTTCTGCACAGGGTCTGACGAAAGAAGTGATGCAAAATGACAAAGTGTAGAAGATAAAGAGAACAGGTGCGTCACCCATCACCAAGTCAGGAGGCAAACTTTACTTTGCGCACACACTCCCCATATTTAGGACCCTATTGCACATGAGAAACTCATATCTCATAAACTCACTCTCATAATCTGCCTTTTTCCATCACCTCTGTTCACTGTTGCTTTACACTTAAACATATACATTCCCTGTACTGTAAAAGTTCCATTCATTTAATCAGAGGACGAATGAAACCATTAAGAGTAATAATACAATAGTTTTTCAACACCTTCTGTCCTCCTCTGCCTCTTTTCTCTTCACCCTGCCTTCCTGTTGTGTCATTCACTCTGGTCCTCCTCCACATGTGTTTCACAGTTCCTTTCTCTCTCTTTGACTGTATGTATGAATGAATAGCTTTTAAGAGGAAAAAGTCAGGAGTTGGCATCAATCGGCCCTCTGAAAAATAAAGCCCAACCGTCCAGACGCCCGCTGCCTCGTAAACACCCCCCCACCTCCATCACACTGACTCATCAATAACTCCCAGAGACTGAATTTGGTGTTACTGGCTTGAATAGGATGATGTAAAGGAAAAGAGGTGGAGGAGAAGGAGAAGAGGGGGGCAGTTTCCAAAACTATGTCATACTAATACATATAAGTTTAAAACTGTTTAGTTATACTGTACCCGCAACCCCATTTGGGGATGAATAGTTCAGAAAATGGATGGATGGATAGTTATATTAAATTATACTATACACACACACACACACACACACATACACACACAAAATGAATTATACACAAACATACATATATACAGTATATATATACTGTATATATGTATGTTTGTGTGTAATTCATTTTCCAAACTTTAAAAAAAATATTGTAGTAGAAGTAGCCATACTAGAATAACTTAACGGCACAACGTAACAATAAAAAGAAAAGAAAAGAAAATACAAAAAAAAGCAAGAGAAAAGGGAAGTGAGAGAAATAGAATGAGGAATTGGAGGTGTGGAAAACCCAAATGAAAGAGGTGGAGACAGAAAAAGAGAGACTGGGGAGCCAGGAGCTGGGTTAAAATACTTTCAGATCAGGTACACATAATAAGCCTCGTTAATATTCATAGTTTCCTCAGGTACAGAGAAGGTTAAATTTGACTTACTTTTCAACTCTCATTATTAATACATGACATAATAAGAATATTCAAAGCGGATGGGTGACCAAAGGTTGATGAGAACCTTACCTTTCCTCTGACATTTAAACACATTACCATTTCAGGGCTCCTTCCTCTCAATTGTGCCTGCCAGAATAAATTGCCGCCTAATCATGACTCGCCCTTCAAGTCCTGCTTGAATGATGACATTTTGCCCTCCTATGGCCCACCCCTCCTCCATTAGACCCCACTCTCATTAGGAAACGAGAGATGGAATATCTATCTATCTATCTATCTATCTATCTATCTATCTATCTATCTAT